>JAYRBW010038460.1:0-11788 GCA_036023295.1 Invenusta paracnida | reverse complement strand
TGACATACGTATATACTCGCCTATAAGTTGACCCCCCACCCCCTACTTTTGAGTTTGTAAAATTGGAATACATTTTGTATATTTACATTATATTTAATACTTGCATATAAGTCGACCCCCTACTTTTGAATTCTAAATTTGTCCTAAATTCCTCAAATTATACGTGAGTATATATGTACAGTAAATATTTTGCTACTGCAGCATGCCTGTATTTCCTTCAAATGTCCTATCTATGTATATGTTGGTATAGTTCACAACACAAAAAACAGTCTATAATATCAAACAAATTATACAGTTCAGTATTATTTGTATCATTTAGAGATATGAGGAGTACATTGATATTGCTATATTTATTGCTTTGGAAATGCATAATTTGGTAAATATATAAATCAATATACCATTAAAGGGCCGTAGCTAGCAGGGGGGCAGTGCTGCCCCGGAATTTCCACAGATATTGCACCCTATATAACCGCTTTTGGAGCCCCTTATATTGCTTGGTGAGCCCTTTTATGATGCTGATAATGATGGGGCCTCTCATGTTGCTTGTGGGCCCCCTATATTGCTTGGGGCCCCCTTATGATGCTGATGCCCCCCCTATGATGCTTTGGGCCCCCCTATATTGCTTGTGGGCCCCCTTTGTTGCTTATGGCCCCCTCCTCCCATGTTGCATACCTCCTTCACTGCATAATGTACTATGTGGATAGCTTATTATGCTTGACAAAACAACTTTGAAAAAATAATGCTAGGAGTAGACTACCTCTTAAATTGAATGGTCCAGTAAAAATGTCTTCACACACACATCTATAATGTCAAACTAAAATTTTTGAACAAGCTAAATTCACTCAATTTTTGGGGCCCCTAAATTAGTTTGGGGCCCCCAATCAAAATAAGTTAACTACGGCCCTGGTATTCAAAACAAGGTTTTATAGAATTATATGTCCTCCCCGACAACCTTTTTATATGTAATTATCTGTTTGAATAATTTGATATTTTTTAATAATAAACTAATAAACCTTTACTCACTATACCTACTGTGATTTATACAAATTCTCTACAATGAAAACGTTCAGTAGAATACCGACACATTAATTATATAAGATGCTGAATACATTATCATACATATTTTATTTTTTAATAGTTCAGGATAACCACAGTAATTAATTTTCAATTCATACATGTGAAAATCTAAAATTTATGCTGTTAAATAATATATTATAGCTAATAAAATAATGTATTATAGGAAAAATAAACAAGAAATAATGATAGATGCCCATTAGAAGATTAATGGACAAGAAAAAAATCCATTTTCTTAACACGATAAATTACAACATAATATAATAAAAGAAAAAGACATAAAAAGCTACATATAAAGTAATGTTCTTAAATATAAAATCAATAAAAACATCAACAACTGGAATACAGATAGTCAAAATTAGTCACAATTTCGTGTTCTCAAATTGGAAAATGTGTAAATTGTTATACATGAAAATTAGTAATAAATAAAGCTTGTTATAAACAAAAAAAGTAAACGTTTAACAGAAACTCAAAAATACTAACTAACACATTAATTAGAATATAAATAGTTTTGAACATCTATTAAGAAAGGAAAGCTTACCAGGATGTACAAAGTGATTAACTTTAAATAGAAAAAAATTAAAATATATTTTTTTTGCGTTTTTACAAAAAGATAATGAAAATTAGGGTTGAAAACATTCAGTTTTAGAAAAAACAACGAAAAGAAGCATTGCAGTATGAAAAGTAACAACATAACTGATTATAATAAAATACAAAAAAATAATTCCAATAAACAATTTATTCCATTATTTATAACTAATTATTTTATATATATTTCATCAAAAAAGATCAGGCATATAATATATGTAGAAACAAAAATATTGTTATCAATTTCAAACGTAATAAAGAAATTTACACTAAAAAACAATTTATATAAAAATATAATTCACACGATAAAGTTATTGATATAAATCGACTATTTCTAAGTAAATGTTACATTTTATAGTGAACAACATATTTGTTAGACAATTAAGTAGTAAAAAATAATATGAACAAACTATTTCAGAGGAAGGTTAATATTCAATCTTTTCCTATTTTTAACTTTCACACCACCATCATTCTACGCATATAAAAAACGAGCTAAGCTTAGATCATGCTCTCATCACATACAGAAGCATAAATACATTAGCGGATGTAGATATAGGGAGAGAATACCCTCCACAAACTTACAATCGTTATCGGGTGGTATGTAGATTCCAGGGGGTGGCGGAGCTGATGGGTCCAAATCTGTGTTTGACTCGAATCCTGTGAATAAGTGTCGAAAAAAAAATATTTATAATCTAATGAAAGTGGTGTAAAATGTCTGGTATCTGGAACACATCCATAAATCCTTTCTCTCTCGCCTTTAATAGTTTATTAATTTACCCTACAAAGCATAATAAGACAAGTTTTTAATCAATTCAAGTGTTCTTTTAACAGAAAAACGTTTGTTTTAAACCAAACTATTAATGTTTATTTATATTTAAATTAAGAATGCAGAATTCGTTCATAGTTTCATTAGATGCGAAGCATTCATTTATTTTAAAAGAAAATATTATCTTTTCTGTATTTTTTGATAATATATAAAAGTATTTTTAGCAAAGTGTTTTGTTTGTTTTCTAATATTTAAATGTTAATTAGAAACGAAAATAGTCGAAAAATGCAATACGTATTTCAAATAACAGATATTAAATTTTGATTGTTTTCTGAACAATACATAATTGTCCTGAATATCAATTCCTACAATATTTGTTGTGATTTTATTTTTTTAATTGTGTATTTATGCATGTATTATCTTTGGAGGAATAACGGTAATAAATGTTTCGTTATAATTATTATATATTATTGTTAATACTTTTGTCATGGTTATATATATGAATAATGCGAATAATATTATGTGAATAATTGTTCATGTTATATGAACAAATGCGTTGTGTAAACAAATGATCGTTTATTGCTTAAACAGCTTCTTCTTCATGCTAATGATGTCATCATTACATGTTTATTGCTTTTTAACAAAAGATTAAAGTGAAAACAGGACCATTTTTTACAAGATTTACAACTGATCCCATTATACTTTTTTATTTTAATTGACGAGTTTTATTGTGACAAAAAAAATGTATGTTTCCTTAAAATGTCAAGCATATTAGAGCTGAATAATTTCAAGTACAATACATTCACTGTCAATAATAATGAGTATTAGGTGATATTCTAAAACAAGCAGTCAATGTGTAAAGAGGGGATTTGGGTTTCAACAACAATATTTACAATGAAAGAGACATACATTTATAACAAACACACGTCTATTATAAAAGAAAAAAAGTGACACAAGAAACAATATTACACATATATACATAATATGAAATTTGACAAAAGAAAAACAAAACACAAATCTAATCTATAATATTATGTATATAATACCAATTGTTTAGATTAAAAAGTATTACATATATATTTCTGAACACTTAATTGCAATATAAATTTGCTCATGTACGGCACATTTTTACATCCAAATACCAATCAACTATAAATGGACGCACCTATAGCTAAAACCGCAATATTGAAAACTATTTCCCAAGTATGTATGTTATCCGCAATGTTTGGAAAACTAAAGTTGTTATAGCAACACGTTTAATTACAAAATAATTAACTGGGTTAGGTGTCCATTAGATTGAAGAATTTACTAGTATTGTGAATTAATGTTCATGTTTATATATGTATATATAAATTTTGGTTAAACAATGTTTTGAAGCCAATCATGTGGTAGATAGCCTTATTTAAAAAATTAACAAGGATAAAGAAAATGTGGCAGAATGAAAATATATACAGATATGTACACATACGTATATAATTGTATGTAGAAGTATATTCTTATTTATTTTAAAGTCAATAAATTTGTTACAATCTGAACAAAATATGAAAACTGAGAAAAAAGTAAAATGTATATATAATAACCACTGCGTTGTGAGGAAAGTGTTAATCAAACCTACAGCTAAATATATGGTATGATTCTAAGTAATAGTTGCAGAAGATAACAGAAATACCGAAATCTTGGCGCAAGGAATTACCTTTAGGTTGCGGAGCCACTTTATTAGAATTAAAACCTGTGGAGGTATGTCAAGAGTAATGCATCAAATGGAAAGTACTCGAAAAGGTGTAGGGTTAATTACATTGGCTTTAAAAAGAGAAATAAAAAGTTTAAAATAGTAATCAACATGTTTTTTGTATTATAACTAGATAACAATTTTTATGATGTTATATTTTTTAGTACTATCAGATTTTCAAATAAAGTCTTTTGAAACTGCTTCATATTTTTCAGTACAATTCTGAAAGTGCACATCAAGTAATACTTTGTTGAAAATAAGAAAATCAAACGGGTAAATAACAGCCTTGTGATTAAAATTGCTCATCTTATTCAATTCTCCTCAAAATAGTAATTAAGCATTGATAAATAAGTATTCATTTGTTCACATTACAGTGAAGTAAAGATTAAAAAGGGAGATATTTACATTCATCTATTACATATAGTTTTACTAAAGTATCATTAGTTCGAATAATTGGAAATAATTATACAATAATAGCATAAAAATCTAACACAAAAGTTTTTAGAAGTAAAATAGCATTACATAAAAAATAAGTTTAATAATTTATGAAAATGGCGCATAGTCATTTTTCCTGAGATGAATCGAACTTTAAACTCAATAAAACAAAGGAAGTTACACTAAATGTTGGATTTCAGTAACAGTCGTAACCGTATTATTTGTCGCAACTATAAATAGAATAGGGTGATGGAGAAAGTGCAGAAAAATAATGAAACAATGCTAACTTCATGTCTAAGCATAATATGAGAGAATATTAGTTGTGTTTTTTTGTATAAAGAAGAGAGGAGGTTTGGAGAATGGTGAGGTCAAACAATAAGGTGACTTCGGCATGCGTGATAACTACACTTGAAAAATACTCACCAAATTTCCAGCTCTCATCGTCTATATCATCTACACCACGTGTACATACAATATTGTATTTTTATGTTGAACATAATGTTATCGTTATTGACATGTTCATGAGTCTACTATGGTAAAACTAAAAGATTAAAGTCTACTGGAATCCTAATAACTAAGAGTACATACAAAATAAACGTAAGCTATTGGATACTAAAACATAATCTATTTAGAAAGATCGGGTAATTGTTTCATAAACTAAATTTAAAAATAAACCAATAAAAAGTATTTTAATACACCTGACTTTTATAAATTTAAACTAATTTTAAATTTAAAATAAACTAAAATTATAAATATAACAACAACCAATCTCATGAAAAGATATAGGTAATATGATTAAGTGAATATCTAAAATAGAAATATATAGAATATATGTAGCAAAGAACGAATCAAAATTACGTATATCATTTAAAAATAAATCTATCTAAAACAAAAATATAATTCTAATTGAGGGTGTTAGTTTCAAATTAGAGAAAGACCCTAATTCAGTATAAAATCATTTCCTAATACTGACGATACAACAAGTAGTGGTTCACTAACGGTAAACAAGTAGGTAACAAGGGGCATATAGTCAATTCATTAATCTAAATTCTTGAATCTTCAATGGTAATTGGTAATGTTAAAGTGCAATTAGTTGGTGAGATGCATCAATTTCTAATAAACTATCATTTCTTACCATGCTGTTTCTTCTCTATATAGTGATTGACAATAAAAATGTTTTAAAAATATATAAAATACATCAAGTTTAAGGAATTCTTTTAAACATATTGACTGCAAATATAAATGATTTCTACATCGCACATCAAATATGTATCTATAATAATAAAAATTATTAGTCAACCAAAGTAAAATGGAATAAAAATGTGCACCCAAAGGAAATATGTACATACAACTAAAACACTACAAAAGGTTTAGGTGCTTTTCTATGTAATCAGGATTATTAACCATCAGCATTGTAACTTCATATTTGTTTATTAAAAGGCTGTACACCAAAATAAAGAAAATTATCACTTGATAAAGATCAAAAGATTCAACAAAGATTTAAAAGAAATAACCAAAAATTCAAAAACTAATAAAAGCCTATTTGATTTGTTAATAAATAAAACAGATTTAAAAAAACAAAAAGCACCTAAACTGTCAGTTGATTTAAACAATAAGTAACATTAAAACTACAACAAAATGAATGTCAAATAACAGCATAATACACATAGACATAATAATATGTAGCTACTATGATAGCTACCCACCAATAGGAGGAATTCTTGGTGTCAACTCAAAACCAATAGGTCGGGGTACGTCTGATGGATAAACTGGATCCATTAGTGGTTCAACTGCCCCTGTAAAAATAAATATCAAAATACTTAGTAAATATAACTCTATTAAACAAAACTTAAAGTAAGACTTTAATTAGACAACAGGCATACTGTACATAGCTGAATGGATAAGATTAATTTTAAAATTATTAAAATTAGTAACATGAATGTGTATTTCTTATATTAATGCTTGAAATAAGATATAACACACTAAGTTAATAAATAAAACAATTACACTTAACTATAATATTTCATTTCAAAGAGTATATTATAATGGAGTACTAGAATTTTTACTAGAATAATAAAATTATTTAATAAATTGACTCAAGAGATTTTTTAAAAACAATTTTTTCCATTGTTTCATAAATATTTGTTTATGTTATATTTATTAAAATATAAAATTAATTATTTTATTAAGTCTTGATTATATAATTGCCAAACATAAACAAATTAAACATGTAATACATATATAACAAGTATGAATTATACTAGGTATATAAAACTAGTGTAAAAATTAAAAACTAAATCTATATAATACTGTGTATAAAATAGTTTTTAAGTTTGCGTTATGGGCCTAAAACACAGTATATATCACAATCTAAATTATTTTTTATGATTGTAAGTATTAGTTCTTAACCTGAAATGTACAGATTTGTAAAATTAAATTTAGGTGTAAACTTTCAACTTGAAAAATGTATGTACAGGGTGTGTCATAAGAAACTCAACAAGAATTATCATACAATTTATTACAGACATTAACTAATTATTCAGTCCACAAAATACTATTTTAGGCTAGGTACTGTTTTTAAGGTGCTATACAAAACATTACATACGTCATAAGTCATGAAATAATGTCAATGTGACTACCTTGTCTAGCCATACATGTATTGATCCTTATTAAAAAATTAGCAATAACACGTTCATATTTTTCCACGGAGATTTGCTGTATAAAATTGTCTACAGCTCTTTTTAAATCTGGAATTGTTTGTGGTTTATCCCTAAATACGTTGTCATTACAGAAACCCCATAAAAAGTAATCCAGTGGGGGAGATATCCTGTGAATGTGATGCCCATCTATGGTCAGTTTTACTGGATATGATATGATGTTTAAAGGATTCAGCAAGGAAAATCAGTGTAGCATTGGTGGTGTGCGGTGTTAAACCATCTTGTTGGAACCATTGAGTATTAACAGCAACCTCATGCTGACAATATAGGGCTACAGAGAACTGATGGATCACATTTCGATAGTTCTGTTGGTTGATTGTAATGGACTGTCCATGGTTATTCTCAAACCAAAAGGGTCCAATTATTCCTCTAGAACTCAAGACACTCCACGCTGTGCATTTTGGACTGTGCAGTGGGATTTGAATAAGATCCTCAGGTCTACTACCCCAGAAACGATAATTCTGCCGATTCACAGAGACATTTATTAGCCCTTATTAAAATGGGCTTCATCCGAGAACCCTGCTTGGTTGATCCAATTGTGATCCCTTGCCATCATGGTGTTTGAACCACTGGGATATCTTCACTTATGATGATTTGTCACGATCAGTAATTGAATGCTTGATTTGAATTTTGTATGGGTATAAATGCAAGTCATTTGTTAATATTCGTGCTAAAGATTTAAGTGAAATTGTTAATTCCTGAGATCTCCTACAAAGAGATTTTCTTGGACTCTGCAAGACCGACTGCTGAACACTTGCAATGTTAACTGGAGATCGCACTGACTTTGATCTGCCGGATTTGCTTTTGTTCCTATTGTGAACAGATCCAGTTGTCTTGAACTTATTCACTAGCCTCAGCATGGTACAGGGAAGAATACAAGTTCTAGCATTATATAGTGTTATATAGCATAATATAGTGTTTTTGTATTTTTGTAAGATTTTGTGAACAGATAAAATTCCACTGTTTTTGTTAAATAAATGATTGTAAATGTCACACTAATAAGAAGTGAGTGAAGCAATTATTCAGCAAGTTAACTAAATGTAAAGTGAAGCAGTGAAACAGGCTTCAATTTTTATACCTATTTAGTATATTGAAATTTGCTAATTCTATTTTAATTCAGGTAGGTATGAAATTGAGCTATTTTTATCCCGTTTGTGTTTTTTATGACACATCCGATATTACAACTTTTATTAAATTTTATATTTAATTAAATGAGAGTAAAATTATGTCAATATAGAATAGGATTACATCAACAAAAATCTAAATATTTATAATTTTTGTAAATCATACTTTATTATCTACTAACAATATGTAAAAAACAATTGCACAAAAATATTATATTTCTATACATAACAATGTTACTATTTTTGTCAAATATCTAGATAATTTGTATAAGAGTATATAATTTGTATCAATATAGAAACCAATATATAATATTGTAATAGTTTTAAATATGTAATAACTAAATAATTATTCAATTTTTATATTAATAGTTCTAGCCAAGTCTCAAAGAACTTTTCTCAGAAAAGATATTGTAAAATAATTATATATCAAATATATAAATAGGAAAAGCATAACAAATTCTATATACAGTGTTGAACATAAAGTTTAGAGCACCTGGACATTTTAAACAAAAATCTAAATATTTATAATTTTTGTAAATTATACTTTATTATCCACTAACAATATGTAAAAAAACAATTGCACAAAAATATTATTTTTCTATACATAACAATATTACTATTCTTGTCAAATATCTAGATAATTTGTATAAGAGTATATAATTTGTATCAATATAGAAACCAATATATAATTTTGTAATAGTTTTAAATATGTAATAACTAAATAATTATTCAATTTTTATATTAATAGTTCTAGTTAAGTCTCAAAGAACTTGTCTCAGAAAAGATATTGTAAAATAATTATATACCAAATATCTCAATAGGAAAAGTAAAACAAATTCTATATACAGTGTTGAACATAAAGTTTAGAGCACCTGGAAATTTTAAACTATTCTGTTAGTAATATTCAAATTAAGTTATACAACAATGTTATATGGTAACTATGAAATCTTTAACTAGACATAAAAAGATGTAAAAAATATTAAATTCTTATAATCAAATGTTGATACAATCTACCTATATAGATGAGTTTAACTGTGGGAGTTTCACCAACATGTGATGATTGTGAAAGGAAAGAATCTGCATATGCCTGCTAATGCTTGACTGGATAAAGGGTGTGCATATTTGTTAATGTGCCAGGGGACATAAACTTTGTATGCTGTGCTTGTTAGTGTGAGGGAATAAATAATACATTTATAAATTTGCTGGTGAGGAAAGAAAGAATCTGTCAATAAAGCATATATACTTATCAGTGTGAAGGAAGAAAGAATGCACCAATGGGGATATGCAGGACAGTAAGTCTGTGTGTTGTAAACCATGACATAAATATGTGTTCTGTACCACTAATTTGAGTGCTATAAATAAAAGTTTGGTGCAGAGTCATGCATTATTCATTGTCACTCAGTCTTCATGCCTCTCTTACAATTGATTATAATAAAGATCATCACCCATAGCTCATTACATACCATCCAGTGAATAGGCCAGCATTTTGCAGATTATAAAAGGCTAAAAAAAGACATTGAGCTCTGGCAATGGTGGATAAAGATTGGTCACATGTGCCTTTTTCTAATGAAACAACAATAGAGGTCAGTCATTTGTCAGGAAAAGTCATGATAGCCAATAACCAATGTTACATCACAAGGATCTCTAAATTCCCAACAAATGTGATGTTTTGGAGATGTTTCTCACAGCATGGTCTTGGAACTCTTTATGACTGCCACAATACTATGAACTCAATTGTATTATCAGATCATTGACACATGTGGGGTTTGTTCAAGAAGCAGGTTGGTGAATGTGGAGAACTGGCAGCAATTGATCAACAGAGTCACTTTGGCTGGCATGTATGCAATATTGAGTGCATAGAGCTGAATTGAGTGCAGGAGTTGCTTTAAATTGCTGGTGGCAACACCTAATACTAAGCAAGGGCACTACAGGCATATACATTAGGTATATGCAGATGCATATAGTAAATTATTATAGTGCCCTTTTCAAAATTAAAGTTTGATAATAAAATGACATTATTTCAAAATAATGTAATTACAAATGCTTGACATTCAGCTAATTTATAGCAGTTATCATTATAATAGCTGTAGACAGGCAGTGATAGACAGATGGCACATAGTAAAATGATCCATGTGTATGTATATTTAAAACTAACTTGATTGATGTATCCATGTACATATACCTTGTTTATTCATAAATTTATAATACAGTAAATATTTGGGAAAAAATTATGTTAATATTTTTTTAATCATCTTGCAACAAAAAATTATGTACCCCCACAGTCAAGTATGCATATCTTTTTTTAATCCTGCAGTAAAATAACAATTTTTATAAAATTAACCAAACCCATGGCCTATAATTGCCCATTGTAAAAATGTTGACATTTTGCATATTGGAAATGCATCTAAAATTAATTACATCTACTCTCTCAGATAAATGTTCATATATTCTGCACATCTTTCATTACTTTCATAGGCAAAAAATTTGACTAATTTGACAAAATATAGACTATATATGTGCTATAATTAGAAATAAATCTTATATAACTATTTGAATTACTGTTACATATAATTATTTGTTTTTAAATAACATTTATTTCAGTTCAATTTAGTTTAAGAATTGCTTTAATTTAATATTTTATATATCAATAACAATATCATAAAACAACCTTGACAATCAATAAATTTTACTGCAGTTCTTTGTATCATTAAAAGTAGGGTGGCTTTAAATAGAATGTGTGTCTTTAATTTTTTTTATGAAAGTATTAATTTTATATTCATATCAAAAAGGTGTTAAACAGATATTTCTGACTGTGGTCAGGATATGGGTGATATTCTAAAATTAACTGCAGAGGCCACCTCTAGCAAACTCTGCCTATATAGTAATACTATCCAGGGCCAGGTCCAGGGGTAGTCCCAGAATTTTTTACAGGGAAAGCATAATACTTTGTACTTGTAGAGTTGTATAAAGTTAAAGGAAGAAGAGTAAAAGAAGAATGAGTATTATTTTTAGGCAACAACTAAGTTAAAAGCATATTTTGACTAATGTCTCAAAAGGGTGTTTTTTAATAGTCATTGTTGTATTTTTAAAAGGGGTGCCAAGATTGATCTAGGTGAGTATGACATGTGCTCATCTCTGGGCCGGGACCACTAAACTATTATGATTGTTAGGTTACTGGGATGCTGTTCATGACTGACTGTGTCTGTGGGGGGGTTGAAATTAATAATTAATGAAAGTATATTTTGATCAGAATAATCCAGTCAAACGCCCCCCCCAAATTATCCGCCAACCCAGCTTTATTTTTTTGGAACAAATTTCCTTGTATGCATTTTAATATAATTTAACTGCCAACCCC
>JAYRBW010038449.1:0-11788 GCA_036023295.1 Invenusta paracnida | reverse complement strand
TATCCTCTACAGTGAAAAAAATCCTTAATGTTCACCTAAATATGCCACTACACAGAACACAATATACAATGGTTGACTAGAAAAATCAAATTTAGTCATTGCATTACTAAATGAACTTTTGCATATATGGCTCTAGTAATAAGCCACCTACAGACATATGAAATGCAGTTGAATAGCTGAAATTAGTCATCAATTAGCAATTAACAGAGTTAGAAGGGCAAAACTTAACAGATGTAAAACTCAATTAAACATGTGATGTGCCTTATTAAGTGTTTGATAGTGTGTCGCTTTATCAAGGTTTTAGGAGACCAGTAATATAATTTCATTTGCTAAAGTGGGGTTGCTATAGCAGGGTTTAATGTTTTTTTAACAGTTACATTTATTTTTTTACATTTTTTTAAATACTTCTGTTAGGACCAGAGAAATATTTTGTTATTGTGATTTGCTATAGCGGGGTTTGACTGTATGGAGTGGCACATTTTTACAGCTATTTAACTTAAATCTGCACAATTTCATGGCCATAATAGTGGATCATTTATGTTATTTTCATTTATTGAAAACAATAATCTCAAAATATTGTCTTTTAAATATGAATGGTATATTCGAGTTGTTATTTGTTATTGATTAAAGTAATGTGAAGTTATATGTATTGATGATATTTAAATTTCATTCTTGATTTAGTATTATTATTCATATACTTTATCTATTATATTATAATATTTAGCAAAATGTCCTGCCACATTTTCCTGAGCCTATGAAAATGTCCAATTGTATGTATACATTTGAAAAATATAATTTTTGTAAATGTAAATTTCTTAGAAGAAAATAAACATTTATTTTTATAATATCATAATTAAATTATGAGTATGATTTATAGATACATAATATATGTTAAAATTTTGGACAAACGTAGTTTTAAATCCTGGGCTGCCTTAAACAGCCAATCAAAATCAAGCATTGGATTTTGATCTTAATTTTTTTAATGCTCAAATTATTTTTATTTTAGAAAATGTTGTATCTTAAAGTGTATCTTGGTATGTCAAAAATTTCATTCAAAATAATTAACATTAGAAAAAGTTATTGACCTTTTTCTAGGAAAAAACCACCAAATTGAAAATTCTATCACTTTCCCTTTTAAAAATCAAAGTAAAACGGTTTAATTGCACAGCAGTATAATTGAAGATATTACACATATAACACAACAAGCGTAATATAAAAATACAACATAGAATAAACTGACTATAATAACGGCTACAAAAAACAGTAATATGATATAGCACGGCGTACCGCGTATCTTATCGCCTTCTCATTGTACCTTACACAACTGTACACTATTTATAGTGAATATAAATATAATCTTTACAGATTCATTACTAATTTGAAGATATGAATATCAAATTTGTCAAATCACTTCGAGGTGACATTTTATGCCTTATAACGGCTATTAATATAGACTTAATTACACGAAGCAGGACAAAACATACTGAAAATACAACCAATGTAAATGAGGAGAAGACGAATTAATAGGTTTACTAGACAAAATAAAATAAGGGGCTAATTTATACAAGGTACTATGAGATTAATAAGAAATGCTGGCTTTAAAAATAATTATTAATGTTAAAGTATGTAAAATGTAGTATTTTAATATGATATTGTATGTGTCGTCCCAGGGGGCCTTGGCGAGGCCATACACTGTAAAACAACAATGTGTAACACTAGTTACAAATACTTATGTAAGTTAACATTATTTTTCAAAGTAGTGTTTCTAAGTTTTCAAAAATTATTTTTTCTTTGTTAATTTACATTGTTTTTATACACGTAACACCTACATATAAACAATCCCGCTGTATTCACAATTCAAATACTAGAACACACATATAATACAAGTATATTTATAAATCATTTAATAATATATTCTAAAATCCAGTACAAAATATGCCACTGTTATTACTATAAAAAACAGTTATTGTAAATACTAAATATAAAATGTTGGACACTACACAGTATATGCGTATAAGAAAAAAATAATGTCATAACCCATAGAAATGAATACAACACGAATTCTTGACGTAATACGCTCAACAGCCTTTTAATCCGGACTTTTTGTCACTGGAAAGAAGTAGAGCTTCCAGGAATTTATAAAAAGAATTTACGTTTTTGGGATAGCTAGTATCTAGCATAAAAAATAACAAAATGCTAGTTGAATGGACTTGGTTAGCGTGTGAAGAGAAAGAGCTGAAGAAAGTTGGCTTGCCGTCGTTGAGGATGGTCATTGTCGATGAGGAGATCCAGTCATCAATGGAAGCTCCAGAGGCGTTGGGGGTGCCAGTTGACCAGATGGGGGAGTGGGCGTTGAAGTCTCCGGTGATGATTGTTCCTCGGTTGGACGGAATAGTGTTTGTGTCGTGGTCCTTGTATCTGTCTCGCTTGGTCTGATGGGTGGAGAGTAGCTGTTTACAATGTTGTAGATATAGGAGGAGGACGAGATAGAGGAAGAGGAGGGGCAGAAGGCGGAGGGAGGAGAAGGAGGGAGGGGCAGAAGGGAGGAGAAAGGGGAGAGAAAGGTTGTTGTTTGAGGAGAGATTTCTCAGCGCTTTGATCGAGAGTTGCAAGCACTTGTGGTGATGCCAGAAGGAGCAGGAATGGCATCTTATTGACCAGCCGGAGTAGGTGACGTTCTTTTGGCAGGTGCCGCAAGGAAACTTAAAAGAAGGGCCAGGATTGGGGTTTGATGTCACCTCTGAGAGAGAGAGAGGGGGAGCAGGGACGGCCTTGAGAAGAGAAACAGTGTTGGCCGAGATCTCCCGTTCCTTAGCAGGAAAAAAGAAGAGGTGAAGTGGAGGCCCAGAGGCCGGTAGAAAGTTGAATTCCCATTCGAACCATTTGAATGGCCCCCTTGGCACGTGCTGCTTCGAGGCAGTGAACGCGGGAGTTCGTTGCCACGACGAATGACTTCGTCGCCAGAGACTTGGCCTCCGGAGGCAAAGAATTAGGGGATCAACTGTGTCGAACGCTGCACTTAGGTCTAACAGGATACGCGCCCTCGTTCATAGCAACTGCAAGATCATTATAAAGCCTACACAGTGCAGTTTCAGTATAGAGTAGTTTTATCTTAAGGCAAATTGATAAGGAGACAACAATGAGTTATTATTCAAATGCTTGATCACACGTACAGCAACCAATCGTGTTAATTGGTACTAATTTAATATCTATATTAGTAAATGAATATACAACTATTTAATTTTGGAGTATAAATAGTAAGTGGTTCTTGGTATTTGAGCATTTTGATATATAGGATGATCAAAAGTCACGCACCAGTATAGAAGCAGTTAATTATAGAGAAAAATAAACATTGAATGATATTAATATTAACACATTCTGCTTGACAAAGTACATCATTCTGATAGGTTGACAGACTGCACCATTCTGATTAGTTGTCTGTTTTTCTATGGTTTATCTCATTTATTTCATTTATTTCACCTTTTATTGTCTTTAATTGTATTGCTTTTATACTGGTGCGTGACTTTTGAATCATCCTGTATATTATTATTGAAAATCTCTGTTTATTATGATAAGTATTGTAAATTGAAGTATGGGTATATAGAATATTATTTGTTAATAACATTGTGTCATGATAAGTAATACTTATTGTTTTTAGTGATGGTGCTTGATAAATAAAATACAGGGAACTTCGGTGAAGTTTAATGATTATAAAACATTAATTTTTAATATATATATGAGAACAAATTTTTTAATATTATAATATCCAGAGTTGAGGCAAATATTTAATCTGAACCATTGAAAATATCTTCCTTATATTTTGTACAGCTATTGGTCAATAAGCAGAAATAGTTTATCATAGAAATGTCAGAGAAAAGAATCTGTACTTGCTTTTTTATAAGTTAGCAATTACTTTGATGTTAAAATAATGGTTTGCACATTGATTTTTGTGATTTATAAACCTTGTAATTGGATGGTTGTTAGTTGGAAATGCTTATAGCTGTTATCCTTTATATAAAATAAAGTAAAACTGAATATTAGTCACTTAAAAAATATAAAATAAAAAGCTGTAATAGATTATTCAAAATAGCCGATCTTTTTCTAAGGCATGATAGGGTACAAATTTGAAATGGCGAAGATTTGTCTTATTATAGCATTAATAGCCAATAATAAGTTAGTACAACTTCAATAGAAAATATTATTAATCCAATATGATTGTATGATAAAAATAAATACTAGTTTTGCTTTTATAGATATTTTTATTCTACAATCATTTTTAATTGGTTATATTTTCTATCGATAATTGTATTAGCCCATGATTGGCAATTAAAAATTGTTGTATTTAAAATAAGTACCGAACCATGTCTTCTTGTCGATTGACATTAGATAATGTATATGAATGATAGGGATAATGACAAAACCCTGTCGATTGACATTAGATAATGTATATGAATGATAGGGATAATGACAGAACCTTGTCGATTGACATTAGATAATGTATATGAATGATAAGGATAATGACAGAAGCATGTCTTCTTGTCGATTGACATTAGATAATGTATATGAATGATAAGGATAATGACAGAACCATGTCTTCTTGTCGATTGACATTAGATAATGTATATGAATGATAAGGATAATGACATGAAACTTTCCCTCAGCTCGGTTCAAACTCACTCTTTCAGACACAGTCATGGAGGACCAGAGTGATTCTGAAAAATGGATGAAGGTTGCTCTCCAGTATGCTGAAGAAGCTCTCAATGCTGGTGAAGTACCAATTGGCTGTGTCTTTGTCTATCAGAATGAAGTCATCGCTGCTGGGCGAAATGAGGTAATTTATTGCATTTAAATGGAAGATAAACCTTTCTCTTATATCTACATATCTATGGAATCTAAAGATATTGTATTGACAACGGTTACATATATGTCAAAAAATGATTAAAAAACAGAGTACACTCAACTGTTGATAATGATAAACTGGTGGATGGTTCTTGATTTAATTGTCAAAATATATTTCTACAAAATTATCTCAACTTGATGAATGTATAAATTGTAATTTAGTGTTTCTTTTAATTTCTGCTATATTATACTGCCCAAACTAAAGCATAAACAGCACTTTTCTTCATAGAAATAGGAGTGGATAGAAGCGAAACAGCAAGTCACAATTATGTTCAACTTCATCGACGGAGTAAGACCCGACATCCAATCATAATGCTGCACCAAATCACGTGACTCTATAAGGAAACAGCTACAATAAGCTAGTTTAAAGTAAATAAAAACTACAGGTTTTCCATTCACATATTTGACAAATGTAAATCTTCAGCTTTCGAATGATGTAATTGTTTTAATTTTTAGCGAACTGTAACTGAATCATAAAACACTTTGCATATAAAACGCGTTAGTCTATAAATAGTTTTGGGATTTCCCCGTATAGCGGTGATCGACGCTCGCACACTGAATTTCGATGAGTCATCATAGCCTTGTCACTTCAATCTAACTCTCATTTCTTTATTTTATATAATCATTGTACATGCTTGTGCATTTAGATTAATATTGTATAATATATATATATAGGAAAAATGACCATGTTTATAATTAAATAGTTATGAATTTATTGCGTTAAGAATTGTAAAAGTAATTTGTATCGTAATTAAGCTTGAAAACAACTCATTTCGCACATTATTTGAAGGAAATTTCACATTCAGTTCTGTTATACAATGTATATTTCTAGTTGTTGATCTGCTATGCATGCTCCGTGTTGCTTCTAGTGTCTAGTGAACTCTGTGCATTTCCAGACGAACGCCACAAAGAACGCCACTCGACATGCTGAAATTGTGGCTTTGGAGCGTCTGCAGAGGCACAGCTGCGGCGGTTTGGTGGCGTCGGTTCTGGCTCACACGCGCCTCTTTGTCACTGTGGAGCCTTGTATCATGTGCACGGCTGCTCTGCGCTCACAGCTTCCCTGTCCTCCTCAAATGTGAGTTCTTGAATATATCAACGAAAGTGTACATTTCAACAGCTACCTAAATCTTGGCAACTAAGCAACTGATGACCTTAAAGACCAATCACTTTTCATCGGGGCTATTGTGGGCATTTGTAACAATATGACCATTAGTAATTGGATCATTAGACCTTAAATAACTTTGTTCCTTTTATACCTGATTATATGACTAATTAGTTACTCAGATAGAGAGTGAAATAGAGTGAAGCCCACTTCACTTGGGTATAAGTCATGAGAGGCTATTAGCTCCGATCAAGCGACTTCCAGTTTAACCGATAAGTTATATAATAATAATAATGTTTATTGAAAAACAACTGATTAAAACGCAGTAATCTTGTGAAAAGAAAAGTAATAATAACATAGGTATAAGAGAAAGTTAATTAAAGGGAGGTAACAGGTACGACAATTCTATCTATATGAATGAGGTAAAATACAAAAAAATTGTAAGTGTTGTTATGGTAATATCATTCTGGATATAAAGTTCTTAAAGTCGCATGGATTCGCTGTACGGATTAGGTAGCTTGTTTTGCGCAGCTCATACTTGGTGTTCTCGATTTCTGTTAGCAGAGAATGGAGTTTGTGGCTATCATTCCTCACTATAGAATTAAAGAAGTAAGTGTCCAGCGTGCTGCTGTGTCGCTTTTGAATGACATCAAAATCTGAAAGTATAACTTGTAACTAGAGAAAATGGTGTTTCTGCCGTGGATAAAATATTTAATGTGCATTTTAGTGTTTCCCGCATTTAAAATAAGAGAAAATTGTGGGCGTGACACCCTTTAAAGGGCATACTGTCTTTTAACTCCCGGTTAGTTAACTGTTAGTTATGCCCACCAAAGCAGGACTCACGCTAACTGGCAGTTATGTCTGGGAGTTGGCTTAACTGTTATATCTGCACTAGGAGGATTATGTAAGTACGTCTATTTGAATACAATAAATAAAACTAGATTGACTCGATAATCTGGAACGTTGCCCCAAATATCCGATCGAATTTAACTACACGCAAACTTAATATTCTGTATAAAAAGTCCGTTAATATCCGTCGTCGGAACAAGTTATGGGACTTACTGTTGATAGATGTTCCCTCTAAACTCCCGGCCTCCTGCAGAGTTGTCTACGGGGCACGGAATGAGCGATTCGGAGGTTGTGGCTCGGTCCTCTCGGCCCACACTTTGCCGTACAGTCGCAAGCCGCCATACGACTCGCTGGCTCACCTCAATTGCCAACCTGACTGTCTTCGGGATGAGGCTGTTGATTTGCTTAAACGGTTCTATCAGCAAGAGAATCCCAACGCGCCGGACGATCTGCGGAAGACGAAGAAAGAAATGCCTCAAAAAACAAGCTGAGCATGTGAAAAAATAGTCCTTCAAATATTAGCTGGTTTTTGTAAATGTTAAATTATTACCTACTCAATATGTATATATTTAATTTTCATATTATTCATATCAAAGTTTACCAAAATGATCGCTATATTTGTTATTTTCTAATTTTTGTCGTTTTTGCATATTTTTGAAATACTGGTCACTATTTTTCTTAATGTGCATCATTATAGTCAAGCTATATATAATCTGCCTGTGAATTAATTTCTCTTCTCTTGTGTATTTTCTTGGTTATCGAATTATTGTTTGTTAGTTCAAAATGTTTTGGTGATGTCAATTTATGTGCACGTTTCTTCCCTTGAGGTTCTAATTATGTGAATATGTGAAAATGTAAATATTAAAATCATTTGTTACAGAATATACATATAATTATATCTATTTTAATGTCTTTATTTTCTATACTACTTGAGAGTAGCAAAATATAGAACTACATAAGTTTAATTTGAAACATATATTTGGAAATTATTATGCGTACATTTTATCATTTCAGGTTAGAAAAATATTTAGCGGTTTCGTAGCTATTGTTTTGCAAGTGTTATCTGTTATTATCACGCATATGAATGAATCTATACATATATATAATAATTCAATGTTTGCTTTTCTGTTGATTATAGCCAGAGTTAGGACACTAAATTTTACTAAATGTTTTATTTTTAATGTATTTAAAATTAACGTTATTAATACTGTATTATCATTGAAGTCGCAAAAGTATGATTTATAATATTTTTGATAAACCTACCAATTACGCATATGAAGAAAAAAATATTATAAGAAATAAGACTCATTTTGTTTTTAAACGCTGTTTTAGAAAATATTTAGTTTTTTGGTATGTTTGCAGCTGTTTATATTTAACAAAATTCATATTATACTGTGTTTTATTTTGAATTATTTGAAATAATATTATGTATATGTCTAAAACATTGTTTTTCTGAATTAATATTATTGACAAAATTCAATGTTAATAGCGACATAAATAGTACCTAACAGCCTATTTTTACGCTGTTACTCCCTCATTTAATTCAGTGTTTGACAGCTGTAAACTTATTACGTATATAGCATTTTTCTTTTGTAGTAATATTTTACATATATTAATTAAGTTATAAAATTAATGTATTCCCTAATAAATGCACGGCAAAAGTTCTACGTTGCATTTTATATATTTGATTTGAAGTATTGTCCCCTGATGCATAGTTTAAAAAATGAAAGTAATTGTAGATTATAGAAATATGTTTTGAAAAAACCGCTTTCGTAATAATTGACTATTTCAACAATAAGAATAATATAAACAGGAATAAGCAATGTTTAACCAATTACTATGGCGACCATAGTATTAAGTACCGGCCACAACTCGGGGGGTTTGTATATTTTAGGTAGCAAATAAAAGATTCCAAGTCTGGGTTTATTTGGTGGAAGTATGTTATTTAGCTGATTAATTCATCTTTCCAATTGGATACTCCGTTCATCGCTATTTTATTTGGACTATTTTCGTTTCAAATACCTATGTGCTATCTTCATTTATTGCATTAATCTTAAATATGTACTCTTATGTGGATGCAGTCAGACAGAACGGGAACAAGAGGTCGGATTCCAGTGCTGGTGAACATATCGATGTAGAAATAAGTACATATGTTCACATCGAAAAGAAACGTGTAAGAGATGCAGTTTCTTTTCAAATTTTTTGGACGAATTTTTGTATTATCTAAATACTATTAATAACACCTGGGCATGTCAACCGCGCTATATATTTTTTAGCTGATCGTATCTTGAAGATCAAATCTCACTGCTGATTAACAAATAAGTAAAAGCAATAACTCTACTTCACATGACTCTAACTTTAATAATAGAATATAATTATTTTGTTAATAAAAAAGTTGCAAAGTGGAAAATATGAATTTATTATTAATATTATAACTTAAGTTTTAATAACTATTTCGAATGACAGACATAAAAATTGTACAGGTTCTATTATTGATACAGTGAATGCCGAACTTAAATCAACCATAATTGTTGTATTGGAACTGTTGCATCACGCATTATAATATAATTCACTCAACGATGTTGCAGAATTTGAAACCACATAATATATCATATATAATGCCTAAAACAAATTGGTAACAGAAAGTAAACGAAAATACTTTAAATACCTCCGTGATATTCTCAAATGCGTAAATATTTAGACGAGATCAAACTCTCTCAAGATTGGACATAAAGTAAACTTAAAGTTGGTAACTCGAACGGGACATACACGCACGCACATAAACAAAGATTGCATAAATGTATAAAATGTTCAGAATAAACATCCTTATGTTGAATTTATTTTGGTGTGTAGAATATTCATCGGTTTTTATAGAAAACTTAATTTAGTGCCTTGAAATGTGCAGATTCAAATTTGTTTTATCTTTAATGCAGACAAGACTGCAATTAGCGCCTTTTATAGAAAAGAACCAATAGATTGGGGCAGAGCTCGCAATGAGTTATTTTATTGGAGAGAATTCTAGCATTAGTATCAAATACCGAGACAGCTTCCATTGCATTAGTATAAATAAGCAAAAAAGGTCGCCTGTTTTGTCATTTTTAGAATTGTAACACTAAATTTGAAGTTCAGTAGGTACTTTTTAGTAAGGCCGATAACAACTGATCTAATGGATACAGTCGAGGAAACTACTGAAATGCTTCCGGTAACGGACGCCACATCCTCGAGTCCAGATTCCGTGGAAAGATTCAACAGCTTGGCTTTTGCAATAGTTGACTATTTATTACCCTCTATTGGTATATTGGGAAATATACTGTTGTTCTTTTATGTCTGTAACACAAAAGTTGGTTCCAATGTGAGTACACTTCTTGTTATGGCACAATCCTCTTTGGATCTCGTCACCTGTGTCATGAAGCTATTTTACAGTATACTAACCCCTTATTTCAATGAGATGACTGGTATTTCAATTTTAGATTTCATAATCTGTCATATTTGGTACAATTATTTCCTATATTCACATGTAATGATCTGTAGCATCTATATCCTGATAATGACAGCTGTTGATCGATCTGTAGCATCTATATCCTGATAATGACAGCTGTTGATCGATTTATCGCAATGGTCCATCCGTTTGTCTACCGTCGGAAGAAAAAAATGCATGCTTATATTTCTTTTGCAGTAATCATGATCTTCGGATTGCTTGTCCACGTGCCTCTCCTCTTCGTGAGGCGATATATTCCCGGCCCGCGAATGAAGTGACCGGCGCTTCCTGCCAAAGATTCGAAATCATGCCTGAAGTGTCTGAAATATTTTTTAAGTTTATGATGAGCTACACTTTTATTTGGGCTGCAATTAATTTCTTTCTGCCCGTTTTGATTATTCTTTTTCTTTATGGCTGCATATTTTTTAGCCTCAGGAAAACGGGCAATATGGCAGAAACTCAAGATGCTAAAAAGACAGCGTCCAAATTGTTTACGCTCTGTGCATTCCTAATTGCACTCTATTTCATTCTATTTGCGTCGATGAATTCCTTTTTAAGTATTCTTTATGTTTTTGACATCATTGGAGTCGGTATATTTAGTACTTGGGTGTTTTATCTTTCCGAACTCTTATTGATCGCTAATAATTGTGTAAATCCTTTGATTTATTTCATTATTTTTAAGAAATTTCGAGAATATTTAAAATGGAAATTTTGTTGCTGTTTGGTAAAAGGTACTAGTTTGACTAATGGGATGAAATCCGTTTCAATGAGGACTGAATAAACAAGAGATTAAAACAGAAGTATACTTTGTGATTAATACAATTGGACAAATTCTAATAATATCTTTCATGTATTTTATTGAGCCTAAAACTCTACACGAATCTACACTATTCATATTAAATATTATTCACGCACGCATTGAGCTGTAATTCACTTGTTGCTATTTGTTATTTATACCGACACATATCACAAGAGAATTGTTTTGTATATTGGAAATTGAACAACTTATTTTAGTAGGTATGCTTAAAAACGATTAAGCAATTGAAGTAATTCACAATTCAAAATTTTCGAAATATTCTGAAAAAATCGAAATTGGTAAAGCCAATAAAATTCCTATTTATTTCTTAATATATGCAACATAAAATCAGGCACTATGAAAACTATAGGAAAGGATGGCTCAGGTTTTGTGGACTCGGTTCATTTAGACTGACCTATTTGTATTTTTATGCCTTTTGATTTCAAAATCAGAACAATTAACTTTTTTGTTATTCATTTCACGCAGTAGAATTCGATTTTGATGATATTTCGTCGATTTAAAGTTTTAATCGACATTGTTTCTTAAAAACTTCCATTAATTGGAAAACACTTTTATTTTGTTGCTTTACAGTCTGTACCATAGATATAAATTATTTGTTTAACTCTACCTAGATGGACAATCTATGCCTCACCGTGGTTGG
>JAYRBW010038448.1:0-32696 GCA_036023295.1 Invenusta paracnida | reverse complement strand
TCAACGTCTTCAGCATTGTGCCATTCATACTCTTCATCCGCAGATTCATTTGAAACCATCACACACATCATTTCTCGTTGTCTGACTGCCATAATTCGTTTTGGTTGCACCTTTCTTGTAGGAATTGTAACTTTCCCATTTGATAGTCTACTACTTTTGCTATGAGACTTAAGAGAACGCAAGGTTGCATAATGACCCCCTTATACACACACTCGAGACAACAGTTTTGTTTGTAATTTAGGACATGAAATGTCATATGGCACTTTATTGCTGGAAATTTGTTTATTATTTTATCTCGAATCAATTTCTGGAAATTTGAGAAAAGTTGTAGATACATTCCAGATTCAGGATCAAACAAAAGACCACTCTTGTCTTCTTTTACAGTAATTGGAGGTGGAAAAAACCCTTGCTCCAATAAGGAGAACAGGGAGCTTCGTCTTATTCCACAACAGTCCTCATTTCTACACTTAACAATTTGTAAAAAATATTGAGATTCTCTTACATGGTTCAGTTTCCATTCCTCATCTTTGATGACCTTTTCATCTTTGTGGTTGTCATTCTCAACAACATTCTAATCTTTAGATTTGTCATCTTCAATATCTTTATCATCTTTATCGTTGTCCAATTTAGGTCCAACAAATTCTGCAATCGTTAGATGCGAGTCAATCACAGTATTAGACCACACTTCAGCAAGAGTCATTCCTGCTTTTTCAAAGATTTTGAGCTCTAAAGCTGCATCGATCGTTTTACCTTGAGAGTCCAAGTGGGATCCAAAATATTCGTATGGCAGAATAAGTCCCGCCAAATCATGAGAAAGAGGAGCCATTTGTCTTTCTATACGATTGAAGGCTGATCTCCCTGGTGCATTCGTAGCCAAAAACAAAGCATCATAATTGTGAAATCGAAAATAGCTAATTATATTGTCTATAGTCCGCGGTGCATACCTCGAATTTTCATCCGAACAACCGTCGACAGTAATAATCAAAATGGGTTTTATTTGAATTCTTCATTGGTGTACAGAAATTTCCTGAATTCTGGTAATTCGTGTAACCTCATCTGGTCGTCATAATGTTCTTTAGCAGTGGAAGAATTCTGCTTTGCACTTCGTATTGCCACATATGTTGGTCCAGAGTAAGTGACGACTTGATTCTCAATGAAATTTGGCTTGATTTCCATTGCACCTATGACTGATGGAGCCAAATTGTGTGCTGGAGCAATTGCAAAGTCATGATTGGCCAGACGAACCTGAAATATAGGAAGCAATTTAAGACAGTAAAGATTCAAGTCACATATTTGCTATATTTATTATTTGTACATTTGAACGAAAATTTAAAATTAAGTAACTGAGATTCTTAGACTATTAAATGAAACATACAAACAAATTACGCCTGTACAATTATACAAAAATCTAACGAAAATGTGACGTCACATTTTCATCAACCAACTCTCCCTCGTCACAAGTCACATTTTAAGAAACACGCCCTCCCTCCCCTAAGCGTGACGTAATTTTAGGACGGCGCCCCTATGTTCTAAAAAAGTAGGTTTATAAGTTTTTTAAAGTTTTGTTTTACTATTTTGTTTTCTAATATTTATTACAAAATTATTTGGATTATGCACAACTTGCTGGGTTGAGCGTCACGAGTGTTATACAACCTTAATGTATTCACTATTCAAGTACTAATCATGCTCGATGCAATTACAAACCCCAATGACTATACTGATACTTTGGGTGACACATGCAATTGGAAGTGGGATGCAGAGACGAGAACAAAGGCAATAGGATTAAAAACTACGTTTACCAATTTCGGAATAATATGTACTTTTGTTGTAACAATGAATGTCCTCAATGGCTCAAGTCTACAGGGTTTGGCAGCAAAATTTCAACGTCGAGACCATGATGTTTTTTATACCTTTATACATGATCGCAAACACTCTAACAGAGCTGCAGTCAATTCAAAGCAATCTTGATACATATTATCAAATATGGTATGATCAAGCTATCAAATTAGCAGCTACTGAATACTGTGAACCAAGAAGACCAAGGACTATTGGTAGACAAATGCACAGGTCAAACTCTGAAAATGATGGACCACAAGCATACTACAAGAGGATTGTGGCCATCCTTTTTTTACAACATATTGAGTCAAATGATGAAACATTTTAATCCCAAAGTTCTGTAGCATCAAAGTTATTAATTGTCTTGCCTTCTGTCATTGTTGCTGAAGAAATTGTGGACTCACATATAACCAACTTCTGGGAAGCAGATCTGTCAAATGCTCATTTGCTCAAGTCTGAATTACTTTGCTGGCAATTAGTTTGGAAACAATGTGACACAGATCTTGCAAGTGATGCCATGAGAGTCCTCCCAACTATTGATGCAGATGCCTTCCCCAAAGTTCATGTATTGCTAATATTATCTTGCACACTTCCAATCACTACATGTGAGGCAGAAAGGTCTTTTTCTGTCCTCCAAAGAACAAAGATGTACATTAGAAATACAATGTCAGAAAATCGTCTAACTGGATTATCAATGATGGCTATTCACTGCAATATTGACATACCAACACATGTTATTGTTGACCATTACCTAAAATTGCACCCACAAAGACTATTTTCCAAATCTGTGTTAGATGATGACTAATCATTTATACAATACATTCCTTCATATATCTATACATACAAAATCATCATTCATCATAATAATGATATGCGTATAATATACAAACATAATATAACATGTCATTTAATTATCTGCATTTATATAATTTAAATTGTTCCTATTTAAAAATTAGTATTTGTATTTACTTATTATATTATTAAGTATTATATCAATGTATAATATACATAGATTTGATGATCTATTGATGCTTGTTTATCTAATTAATTTTCCTTCATTTTGATAGCTAAGGCCTTGAGGAATATACCTTTAATCTAAATTTAAAATGTGGACCCCTCCATTCTATTATTTCTAGTTGCACCCCTGTAATAAGTGACTAACCATATTGACAACTAAACTATGTGTATAGTCACTTACTGTCAAGATGACTAGATGATTACAACCAGACATATAGTCAATAAAATGTATAGATATTCATAATATATTAAAAGTTATACACATACCATCAATACCCTTAAATTATTAAAGCTACATGTCTAGTCAACAATTTATTGCAGTTTTATGACCTTGAAAAATCAAGATCCTTTAGATATTAAGAAAGTTTTTGGCAGTAAATAAAAAACCTCATAAAGCTTAATAATTATATTAATAAATAGCAATTAATCTTGTTTAGTGAACATATACCTACATAGTAGAATTTAATGCATTCATGATACTAGTTGCAGCCATACAATGTGACCTACACATGGAACCTTGGCAATATACATATGTATAATTCTAAAAAATATACTTTGTGCAGTCTAGTTCTTTCCCATTAAGTTAGTTTTAAAGACAACTTATATAATGAAGCATAGGATAAATATATTGTAATATATTTTCAAATGTGAAAATATTTTTTTAAGTGTCACAGTAAAAATTGATTATTATATCAATAAATCTATTAACAAATATTGTTTATCAGTTCATACTGTTGTTTATATTTTTATAATTAGTAGCATTTAATTGTGCTGCTCTAAATAAAATAAATATATAATAATGTTCTATGAACTATAAAAGGTATAACAAATATAGGATAACATTTAAATTATATAAGTAATCAAGTATGGAATTGATCTGTCTATTTATATGTTTACTATTAATTAAATTTGAGCTTTTTGTAAATTAATAAATAAATAAATATATTATTATTATTCAATTGCATGTTGAAGAAGGATATCCTTATACCAACTTATCTTTAGTGGTGTTCATGTAAGTAGCTGATGCTATAATATAATTTAGCTAAATTATAACAAGTACTTAAATTTTGTTTATTCATTGTTGTATTCAGATTTATACTTTGTTATTAATAAAATGTATATATAAATACCATGCCTGGTCAATTAATAGTGCTTGAAATAATTATATTTAACTCTCTTATCTAACAAACTATTTATTAACTCAAACAATTGGTTTAGAAGAATTATTTATATAAAACATTATATCACTTATAAATTATAAGTGATATAATGTTTTATATAAATAATTCTGTTATATATAATTTATTATAATATAATAAATTATATATTACTCATTATTTTTGTTTTAGTGTATTATTTATAGAAGCTCAATTGATAGTTATTTCATAAAATATTAATTATCTCTATAAAAATAAGATATAAATCTTACTATGCATCTACATATCTTTATATAAAATCAATAATTAATATTGCTATTCATCAAACAATCCTAATTTAATGGTTACTATAATAGGCCTTATTAATTAAAAAAGCAATTGCTTTGAGATTAAGCTTAAGCTCTAAATCATTGCTCAGCCTTAACTTGCTAATAGTAATGCAATTATTATTAATATTAATAAAAAAATCTCATAGTTAAGCAAAAGCTTATGTATTATGGTATATTGTAATAATAGCTTATTAAAGCAAAAATATATCAAAACTTTAATATAATATAATTTAAATTAAATTACAAGTTTTCTAAAAAATATTAAGATCTTAATTCTTTTAATCTAAGTTTAAAATATTTTAAATGTTAAAATATATTAATAATAATATACCAAACATTTAAAATGAATTATTAACTTAAAATTATTGTATTAATTAATAAATGTATTATATTATGTATACTTATTTTATACAAGTTATATTAAACAAGTTGTAAATGTATTAAAATATATAGATAAAGGGCAATTGTGAAGTTCTTGGCCATAATTTTTTTTTTTTAATAAATAAAATGTAAATAAAATATAAAATAAATGTAATTAAATTTATATATCATATTATACTATTGTAAAGGATAGTGAGATGCTTGATAATCATGCCCATGGTGTGGTTGCAGCTTGCTTGCTTGCTTGCTTGAGGTGCTGGCGTCACATGCGGTTACCCGCACGGGAGAACGCCACCACTAGGTCAGGATGTTCAATAAGGACCGAAAGGCCGATGTTTGGACCGCCAAAAAAACGAATGCGTCTTTGAGTGGAGGCTGGGCATTCCAATAGCCAGTGTTCCAGAGTTTCAGGCTCCGAGGAGCACAACGGGCAAATTGGATCAGCTCCAGGACGGATGAGCGCTCTGTAGGCTGCAAGAAGAAGCGAATGTCCAGAGCGCAGTTGGGCAATGGTAACTTCCTCCTCCCTACTCAATTTGATCTTCGATCGTTTTCCCCCACCATAAATAAGCTTGTTTTTAGGATTTTCCATTTCCTTATCTTTGACTTCTCGTTTAATGATGGCAGTAGCAGTGTCCCAGGTGATGAAGTTGCTGAAGCCCCCAGGAGTGGTGGTGACTTCCTTCGCTGCCTGGTCAGCTAGCTCGTTCCCTGGAAGATTACAATGTCCAGGAACCCATTGGATGAGAAGATGGTGTTTGATGTTGCAGATCTTGTTGTAAATCGAGTTGATGTCACTGTTTTTGAAATTATTTTCAAGTATGGCACTGAGTGTGGCCTTACTGTCTGAGCAGATTCTGATGTTCAAGACACTTGAAGTGTCCAAGTTTTCGATGTAGCCCAGGGCTAAGAGCATAGCAGAGACTTCGGTCTCGTAGGAGTTGGTGAACTTATTGCCTTTGCTCTGGAGGGTCTCGATGACATTGAGGTTGTCCGTGGGGCCCGTTGTGATAACGGCCGCGCTGCCTCCTACGCCCGTACTGTCCTTGACGGAACCATCAGTGTAGATAGTATACTGAAAGTGAGAGTCTTTGGTGGATAATGTGTTGAGAGCGTCTTCAAGAATTTTCGAATCATCCTCACCCTTCTTGCTACCTCCGTCAAGTTCTAGCGAAATGGTGTTGTCAGGGAGAGATGGTCTGGCCCAAGGTGGGGGGCCTAGAAAGACGAGGTCGTGTCTGCTAATGTTCGCAAGACTAGTAGTGGACAGGATGGAATTGGCTTCTCTTCTCCAGCTACTGCGAGAAACAAGTCTGTGGTTGACTTGTTTAAGGGCTATGTCTCTTCTGGGGTTAGGCAGAGGAAGGCGAACCGATTTCTCCCAGGATTTTGCGATAGCACGTTTGGAGTGTGTAGCATAAGAGGTGATCTTGGTTTCCAGTTGAAGGGTTTCGATGGGGGTGGTAGAGAGTTGGCCCGTGATGATGCGAAGAGCTCTGTTTTGAGAGCGTTCAAGGATATCTAGAGTGGACTTTTTTGCAAAGGGTTGCCACGCAGCTCCGCAGTAGTCGAGCACGCTTCTACAAAACATAAAGTAGACTTTCTTCATATCTTCAGCTCTCCATCCCCAGGCTCTCTTGGTCAAGGCTCCAAGCATTCTGCATCTGGAGCCGACTTTCTGCGCTGTCTTGATGGCATGATGCTTGAATGACAAGGCTCTGTCGAAAGTGACGCCGAGAAAAGTAGGTGTACGATTAATTTTAAGATGGGTACCGTTAATAGTGACTCTTGGTTCATAGCTAGCATCATTGGTGCTGCTAGAAAAGGGGCAAACTTCACATTTGCTCGGGTTGAGTGTGAGTTTCTTGTTGGAGCTCCATAGGTGCACAGCGTTAACTCCTGATTGAACGAGACGACAAGCTTCTTCTTTGCTGGAACAAGTGGCCCAGATGGCGATGTCGTCCGCATACATGCTGATTTTGATGCCACGAGGAATAGTTAAACGGACAGGATTTAGGAACAGTGTGAACAAAAGCGGCGAAAGTACCGCTCCTTGAGGTACGCCTTCTCTGAGTAGAACAGTTTTGCTAAGATGGCCATTGATGTCGACATTTGCTTGTCTGTTGCAGAGGAAACCGGCGATCCAGTGGACGAAACGTCTAGGAACTCCAATTTCCATAAGTTGCTCAAGTAGCTTGGCTCTCCACACTCGGTCGAAAGCCTTGGAATAATCCAGAGTGACCAGGATGCTGCGTTGAGTTGGTTGTTGTTGGTACCCGTCACTAATGTCCTGAGCAAGGCGAATGATTTGGTCCTCGGTGGAGTGACCCTTTCTGAAACCAGCTTGTTCATCGCATATCCATCCTCTTTCTTCAGCCATGTAGTATAATCTTTCTCTAACCATCCGTTCCATCGTTTTTGCAACACAAGACGTGAGACTGACTGGGCGATATGATTCGATAGAGCTTGCAGGTTTGCCTGATTTGTGTAAAGGGATGATCGTAGCGTTGCGCCATTCTTGAGGGCAAGCAGATTTGTGCCACGAGTTGTTAATGCAGGAAAGCATACAATTTCTTCCTTTATTGCCAAGATGTTTAATGAAGATAGGGCAAATTTCGTCAGGGCCTGCTGCAGATTTGGTTTTCATATCTTTGATCGCCTTATTCAGTTCGTAAATAGTGAAAGGTTTACTTTCTGGCTGGTCAGTGTAAGGTTCTGATAGCTTTTTGCGCATGGCAGAGACTTGTTTGCGGTCTTCTTTGTTCAGCTCGAGTCTGTTGGTACTTGCGTAGAACTTGGCGAACGTGTCTGCTTTACTCTTACTGGTGGTGAACTCTTTATCTTTGTAGATGAGGGTCTCGTTGGGGTTATTGCTAGCTGGAGTACCACTCAGAGACTTGATGACTCGCCAGACTTTGTCTGGTGAAGTGTTCCAATCAGCTTCATCTAGGAAGTCTCTCCATTTATTTTCTTTGTTTTCGTTGATTTTCTTTCTGACAGATTGAACCTCGGCTAACCATTCTTCTCTAGTATCAGGAAGGGACCTTCTGAGACGGTTTCTGTTCTTGATGGAAGCTTTGATGTCTGGTGGAAGACCAGGTTTCTTCATTTTTTTGAAGACAGCTCTGCCGATGTTGTCGTTGGCTGCTTTGAGAATAGCCTTACATAAGGTTGTGTATGGATTGTTTAGGACATCTTGTTCAGAATTATCAATAATGGATTCGACTTGGGTAGTGAAATCAGGCCAATTGGCTTCCTTCCATTTCCAAACTCTTCTAGTGGACAGAGGACCTTTGAGTGTATTCAGATCGAATTTGATGGTGCTCATGATGGGAGAATGGTCAGAACCCAAAGAATCAATAGTGGACCACTCACTGTTTCCTACCCAATCATTAGAGACGAACGTGAGATCAGGGGAGCTGCCATTGCCAGTGCCACTGTTAACAAAAGTGATATCGCCGTTGTTGGTACAGCTGAACCCTGAAGACGCCATCCAGTCTTCTAGAACGGTACCCATGTCATCGCTGCCAGATCTAGCATCCCATATAGGAGAGTGGGCATTCATGTCGCCTAGCATGATGCAACGGTTGTTGGTGGTGGGTATGAGCCCGGGGACGAAACCACTGATTCTGGGTTCATCAGCGGTTTTCCGGATAGGTGGGCAATAGACATTGATGATGCGACAGGCTTCACCCTGATTCCTGCGGATGCTGATGACTTGCACCTCGAGGGCGGATCCAGGTGTGGTGTCGAGGAAATCAATTTTGTTGAACGCTATGTCTTCTTTGATAAAGGAGATCAGTCCTCCTCCTTTGAAGATGCGCCCAGTGTGGTCGGGGCCCCTATCCTTTCTGACGGTGGTGTAACCGTCGATCTGCGGGGTCTTGTGGGTGGCGTTCAGTTTAGATTCTTGAACGACGCAGACATCGACTTTGTGTTTCACTAGGCTCTCTTTGAGTTCGCAAATCTTCGTTCTAATGTCGTTGGCGTTCCATTGCATAACATTGAGAGATCCCCTCTTGACATATTCGGCTTTGTTCTCCAAAGGTTTGGTGCTAGGTGTTGCATTGCGGTTGATGTTCGGAGTCTTAGGTGTACAATTTGGACATTTCCACCCATTGTTGTTAATCAGATGTTCTAACTCTTTGCGGGGTAACTTCGCACAGGACTTGTGGAAGTTCATGTTGCAGGTGTTACAGACAAGGGGGTTGACAGAGTAAGGGAGGTGTTTGGCACATTGAGTACATTTGATGGAAACTTTCGGTTGTTCTTTGGGTTTTACAAGGATCGGTCTGCCTGCGAGCGTGATTTGTTTTACAGGCTGATTGTTATCGGCAGTGCCGTTGCAGTTATTACACTTCCAGGTGTTGTTCTGCTGTTTTGCTCTAGACATCTTGCTGCATTTCTCTTGACGGTGACAAAGGGCACCACAACTGCATTCGAGAGGTATCGAGTTGCTTCTGATGTTGGACTGACAGACGCTGCAGATGGGGCCTGGGTTGACTTCAATGTCCCCAGCGCGGATGAGATTAAGGCGGAGAGAGTGGGCTGGATTCACTCCCTCCGGGTGGAAAAACCCGAGTGCTTCGGTGAGATGGCGGTTCCAAACACCTGAGCCTTTGGCTCTTGGTGCCAAGTGGTGACCGTGGTGGAAGACTTCGCTCCTGAATTTGACTCCAGGATTGATCTGGTACGCCCGCTTTCGCTGCGAAGAGGCGTCTTCCCTGTACCAGAAGTTGTAGCTGCAGAAGGTGCTAAAGCTGTAGCAATAGAAGGCGCAGAGGTAAAGGAAAATACTCAAGTGTAGCAGTAAATTTTTATAGAGAGTGTGACTAAGAACGTACATACATATTACTATGTATTGTAAGTCATCCAATATGAAGTAAGGAAATTTCTGAAAAAGGGTGACAAATTAATTTTATGAGGTAGGTGACAACGATACATTTAAATATTGGGGGTTTTATAGGATAATTTTGGTACTGTACTGCAGTACCCTCAGTACTCCCGGATACTACTACCGGTTATTTACTAACAAATTAAACATCAAAAGTTTAATTTTGATTTAATTTTGAAAGATGCACCATTTAACATTAATTTTCAATGACTGAAATTTTTTGTTTAAAAAAATGGAAATCACCATAACAAATAGAAGAAATAAATAATAATTATTAGTTAGATTGATTTTCTACCTATATATAGCACTGCTTTTATATTCGATAGATAACAACATACATGTCCTAACGATTGAAAAAACGTTATATGGTGATTATATGTATCTATACAGGGTTTTAGATTTATAATCTATAGATTTTAAACTATAAACTACTAACATACATTGGCAATAACCGCAGCATTACTTATATAATTATTTTCCCAAATTTGATTAACTTTATAAACTTTATATGTTTAAAATTATAATACATATATATGATATATTATAATAATTAATTAATATTTTTTAACAATTATACTTGAACAAAAACCTATGTAATACAATTATATAAACATTATTATAAATAATTGAAAGTAATTTAGCACACGCATTTGTTATCTATCTGTAAAACTAGTTTTAATTAATAATATTACACATATATTACATATTATATTAAATAGCATTATACATATTAATTGTTATTTAGTAAGCTATCAAATGTAAGATACATAAAAAGGTGACGTTATAATTAACAATTAGTTAAAAGTCTCGCTTACTTTGAAATCTCGACCCCCATGCTGTTCGCCGTGAAACATAACTTAAATTATGCTGTTAGCAAATTAAAATATTTTTTCCGACGGCATATCAACGTTTAGTTTGTTTAATTTTTTTAATTCAAATTTACAAAAAAATACAAAATTTGTACAACAATACTAGCTTTCCTAGTTAATTTGTATGTACGTGGTTACTGACCATTGTGTGATTAATTAATTCACGAACAGTGAAATAGATTGTAGAAGTAACATTGCCATTGGTTATATGTTTAAATTTTGAGTGTTGTGTGCTATAAAATTACACATTGCATTATGACGACTAAAGAGTAGGTATATTAGAGCTGCATTTATAATTTATCTAATATTGTATGTGGGTCCCTTGTACAATATATTCATATATAGATATTCAAGCAAGGCTAATTCGTCTTCCTTTCAGGTGCTGATACCAAACCTTATTTTGCCCACTAATAAATAAGAATTTTCTGATGAATGGAATTCTACATTATTTATTCGATTTTACTGGAGCTGGTTTGGACTTCTTCATGTCAAATGTTAGTGGATTTTCAAGAATCGGATTATTTCTCCAATAGTATGATCAAAAGTGAGTTACAAGTTGATTTTATCTTTATTGACAAATGAATGAATTTTAAAAATGTATACATTAGAAATGTTGTGATTAATATTAACAAAATATTTAAATAAAAATAATTGTTATGGTACTATAAAAATGAATATCACTAAATTATTTGTTTGTATAATGTTGGTATGATTAATGATATATTGAAACGTACAAATTTTGTCTGTGTTTCTTTGAATTTGTTCACTATAAATAACATTTATTAGGGGGTTATATTATATATTTATATTTTTAACAATAAATATTTAATTAAATATTTAACAAAAAATTATAATTAAATACTAATATACTATAACTCAATATTATAAACTAAAAACAGTTGTCATAAAAAACTTGCTTTCAATGATATTATGATGCAAAACCTGTAAATAAATAAAGTATAATAATAACAATAATAAATTAATATAATATTTTAATGTTTATACTACTTAAAATTACAGAAGTAGTTGAAAAGTTATTTTAGTAAAAAGTGTATCGGAGTTCTAAAAATATTGACATATTGAAGGATTTCTTTTTCTTGGCATAGATTAAATAAAATTATTTTATTACCATCTTTTTATTTAAGCTTTAAAGTAGCTTTTTACATTGATAGTAAAGTGTGTCTGTTTTTATCTCATTCAATTTTTATATATCCACATGTTTTAATTATAATTTTATGCTATTAATAAAACATGTATATTGAATGGCAACGATATGTTAATTGATTCTTATTTCACTATTTTATATACTAATAGATTAATATGCTATTCATAAAATATTCACAAGTGCTATTTCGAAATTATTCATGATTAAAAGTTTTACAATAACCAATATCTTCGATAAATTTACATTTTATTAATATGGGCAGATAGGGATATGTTGCGATAGATATCATTATACCGTAAATTGAAATTACTTTTAAATAATATGTATTGTGTATTCTTATTTATTAGTTTTGCATTTTGTTTAACAAATAAAAACTCAGCCATAATTATGGAAAATAAATTCAATTCACTTACTTTATAAAATTTTGTTTTAAAATTTTTAACACATAAATAAAAAAATGAGACCGAAGTATTAAATATTAAGTAGTAGAAAATGATCGGTATGTAAACTATAATAACCATAGAGATAAGATACTATCTCTGAAACAATATTATCATATTTCTATGATAATAACATTTAGCATTTTTTTATTGCTGGAGTCATAATATTTAGGATATTTCTTTAACCATATTAGAAATTGACAGAATGACAGAATATCCCTAATGATGATGCCTCTAATGCCTCTAAAAATCATGCCAACGAGATACATTGACAATATCATTGATTTGATATATAACCTTTTAAGGATTATGACTACGTTATTTACATCTGAATTATGATATTCCATCCAAAACTTCTTCACCAATGGAGTTAGCATGAACGTGTGTTTATTTTTGATTTTTCCTAATTTCTACATTATACAATAGCAAAACATCCTTTCAACACTATCTATACCTCTTAAATTCTAGATTTAGATTTAGATTTTTTTGATACTTTTTCAATATAATATTCCGTATTTTTATTCAAACTTAAAATTATGTAAAATTACACAGTAATGCGTCTAAATACTTTTATGTAACGTTATATACACGTTGACACATATATAGTATGTAATTTATCTGAATCCTTTATGAACTGATATATATTTTGTCAGCTAAACTATTTTGAAGTATTTTTTTATTATTATACTAATGATATCTATTATTATTTTTAGTTCATTGTTATAAAGGAATTTATATGAAATGTTTTGAAGTCATTCTCTTACCTATTTTTATTTTGTAATTGGATTGTATTTATATACTATAGGTATAATATTCATACATCAAAGTCTAGACAAAAGTTCAATGTACATTTCGAGTTGCCTGAAATTCCGTGTATAAATGAATAGATTTTAATTATAATATAAATAAGTATTTATCCTTGAACTGCAGTCCTGTTGTTATGCATATATCCTATGCATGATCCTATGTTTATTTACAGTACGATAATATTGATTTATACTTTTTACACTTATCTATAATCGTATATATTATGGAGTAATTAAACACCGAGTTTTCATTCTTATTGATTTCATATACATCGCGCTGTAAATTTTCGTCAATAGAAAATAAATTTATTTTCTAGTTTTTAAAAAATAAATTTCATGTAGATGGGTTACAATAAAGTAGTATTTACTATTTTTATTTAATTAATTTTAAGGGCAAATAAAGGGCAAACAGTTTTTAAAATATTATTTTCCGTAGCTTTAGAGTATCAAAATATTAATATAATTTAATGTCCTACTGGTCTAGTATTTAAATTATCTATATTTTAGACATTTATAATAAGGTTTCTTTTCTTATAAGATAGGTGTCATTTACCTAAACTTTAAAACAAGTTTTGAGTTTAATTTTGAGAAAATCAGTTATATATAGTTATATACATATATTAATAATACTGAAATTTAAATTATATATTATTTTATAGGCACTTTTCCTTAAAACGTCTATTGTAAAGCTCTTAAAGACGCAAATATTTTATATAAAGTTATGTTATAAAGTCTTATTTCTAATAAGATAATTAAAAATGTCAAATTAATATAAAATACAAAGCTAAAGAATAACATATAATACAGTATAGGAATGATCTATATTTTATACCTATAAAACGTTTCTTTGTAATATTTTTAAGTTGAATATATTTAGTTGTAACTATAAGATATCACGTTGACAAACTAAAATCTGAGAAGCGTAATTTCTTGTCTCTAAAATGTTATATAACTAATCAAAGCCAATGAGAACGTTTTCTCAATTTTTCTCGCATCAACCAATCCACCTCTTGTATTCCCAGTTAATCCCAATTACCGTTTGTGATTAAAGAGAAAAAATACTCATTTTCAATTTTAATTCAATGACCAGTTTCGTATTCAGGAAGTAGAACTTTCAGTTATAAGTCTTACTACACCATAAGATTTTCACTTGATTTATTTTGGTCGGATTCAAGTGAATTTGTACTTCAGTTAAACTGGTCATTGTCAGGCGACCAGAAACCCATTCCTTCCTTCGTCTACATACCTACTTCACAAAGCAAGAGTGGAAGATTTACTTAAATCACTCATCACTATACAAACCGACACTGAAGGTTGAAGAATATTATTTTATCAAGAAACGTTTTTTGTTTCATGTATTTTGAAAACCTCACAGTGCTTTTAGTAATGAAACAAATCGCATCAAAGGAGATCATTTATCTGTAATAAAACAAAGATAAAGTGTGTGCAAAGTCACATCTTAAATATATGACCTCTTACTTTATGTAGCATCCAGTTCTGCTTATGAAAAGTATCCGACTTAAATAACCCAGAAGAACCTGAATTTAGGAGTATACACATGTTCATAAGGCACCCATGCGTTTTGCAATAATGTGTGCAACACGCCATACTCTTTTCGTCTGCACATGTCTTAGCCATCCAATTAGCCAATATGACGCCTAGGTTATCCACAATCCTTAAATAACTGCGTCATTTAATAAAGTGAATACTCCATGACACTGCCAATTAAAGAGATAGACGTCGATACAAGTGCAAAATTCTAGAGGAAACAGTAACCATGTTGTCTTGGGTGGTGTTAAATTACAATTGTACAGTTACCGGGACTGTCCTGGTCCTTCTCATATTAGCTGCATGTAGCACCGTGTGTTATGAGAGTGATGATTCAAGAGACACGAACGTGTCAGAGTTTGTTCCTCTTGCGGACCACGACTATAACACGACAATAACCGAGGAGCAACGACTTCTACATAATATGCTGCGTCAGTACGACTCAGCCTCTAGACCCACATTTAACGCCTCTCATAGTGTTCAGGTTCTCTTTCAACTAACCCTTGTTCAGATTTCACAATTGGTGAGTTATATCTTCTATTATTAATAGCATTTTTTCTCCCTCCCCCTCCCTTCCTTCTTGCAACCTCACCCCATCCCTGTGGACGTACGATTCCTGGATTCTTGTTGCGCATCACACGTTTTCGGGATGTAATTTCACTTTCGTGAATGTGAATTTCTGATAATGCGTAACAATTTCTGTAACGATAGGGAGCAGGGGTGTGTGGGCGGATGAAGAGATTTTGTTAGATCGATTGCTCAAGAACTACGACTCAGCGTCTCGCCCTGTGTACAATGCCTCTAATCAGGTCTTAGTACTTTTCGGGTTCACACTCATTCTTATAACGGATATGGTAAGTTGTCTGGGAAGTCGAGTGTATTCTAGTATATTATATAAATAAGTATTTATATATAATAGTCCGCAGATTTAATAAAGTTGTAAATATTGTTAAATTTCTTAAAACATCAAAATATAATTTTACTTTTTGAATAATATTTAAAACGAATAAAGTGACAAATTATTAATTTTAGAGACATATATCATTGTATTTATATTAAAATAAATATAAAGACTTAGTATATATTTTTAGAGTCAAAATTTACACTACAAATCATCTTTCTAAAAGAAACGGTGAGTATACTTATTTAATATTTATAAATAATTAATAACAAAAATAATTTAGATATTGTTTTCCCTTTCATAATTATATATTTACATAAATTAAACATTGTAAATAGACATAACCTATTGTATTCAGTTTAGTATCATTTAAAATTTCATTACAATAAAGCTTCAAACATATGCACGTTTTATAGTTAGACAATGTTTAAGTTTGGATTCAATTTTGGTTTACAAATTTAAGTTATAGTTCACAAGTATAATATATGAGTAACTTCGCCAGTACACGATGTTTTGTTGAATTTCTATTTAACGTATTAATAGATAAAGATATATATTGCTTCTAGTTTTCAGAAATTATTTTGAAATGATAAATATTTTCGTCAATATTTTATATATAATATAAAATATATATTTCGAGTAAAAGCTTGATAATAAATACTTAACCACGGTATATTTTCTGTGAGAATGTCACATTTTTAAACATAACAGACTATTACAGAACACGTAGTTTGCTTATTTTTCGAATCTCGCCAATATTTAAAATAAATATTGCATTAACAATTGAAAAGCATCATCTTAATTGGAAAGTCATAAATGGGTGATTTTACCCATCCTTTTGTTGATTTAAAAATGACAGAAACATTTCCAGGGGTTAATTGAATGAAGTTAAATTATTGTTAAGAAAGATTTGCACGTACCGTTATTTGTATGTAAATTTTAAGTAATTCTTTAAGTTGCAGTTAGACCTGAATTTTTCTCATAATGTAAATAGAGAAAGATAAGAAAATGATTATTTCTACTAGATATACAATAGGGGATATAATTACTAAAAAACAGAGAATTGATTATATGTGACAAACATATTTACTCAAATATCTCATGCAATACTATTCAATATTCTATAGAGATCCGATATATAGTTTTAACAATTTGACTATTGAAAAAAACAATTTTTACAAACGTTGTTATTATAGGCGCATACTTACCCCATTTATAGAATTTTATATTTTAAATAAACATGGACTTTTGTGGAAGGGTTGGGCGGTATTAAATGAGTATGTTTATTATCGATGGAAAATAATGATTATATTTTACTAAAATGTATCAAAATTTTGTATTACTACCTACTGTAGCTTTTAGAAAGTATTGAGATATTTTTTGGTTTCAGTATACAAAATTTCTAAAACACTAAATGTGTTTTAGAGTATTTTTGTCAAAGATACTAAAGAATGCAGGAATATTTTTAAATATTAGAAAAATCAATTTTGTTATATCGTTTGTGTAATTGGTTTAAATGTAATTTTGTTAAACGATTTATTATATATTTTAATTCTATGTGGAAGCAACAATATATGAGTTAAATAGTTTTGCTTGCTTAATTAAAATATCAGGCTTTAAGAATTTATAAACAAGTGAAATACTTAAATAAAAATTATTATTCAATATGACAGTTTGTCTACATTTGAAATTAGTATTACCAATCGTCCAGTACGATATTTATTGTTTTGACCATAAATAGGATATTTTTTTACCATACAGTAATTGAACATAAATTTTATTTACTCATATTGATTTCATATACATCGCGCTGCAAATTCTTGTTTATAGAGTTTTAGTAATAATACTATAAGGTATGTATATTGATGTGTTTCTAAATATTTTTATTATCTATAATAATATGTAAATGAGTTAGTTAAAAATAGTTTGGTTAAATCACTTTTGAATTTTGTATGTTGACCACAAACGCAAATATACAATAAGTTTTGGGAAATTAGTGTAGATTTTCGTTTTATGTATGCTTTGACCAATATGATTTTAAATTATAAATTATTTGTATGTATTCAATAATAAAGATATGTGAAGGGTTAATGTGATAATTTAAATTATCAATTACAATTCTTTTGGTTACCTACTTGTTGATTTTAATGAAAAAGAAAAATAACGAAATTAAAGTTCATTATGTAAATAATTTCATAGTAAACTATTTTAATCTATTCAGTAATCAAATTCACACAAACAATACAACAAAAAACGCTGATAATGATTGCAAATATTTATACAAGCGACTTATTCGTGTGTCTTTTAATGTGCAATGTGCTTGCAGTACAGTCCCTTGGTTTCTTTTGTTAGTCTCATAATCGAGAGAATTCCTATCCGCTGTTTAACTGAGTAAATATATCGGCCAGCAATTTGTAGTATTTCTAGGAAGGTTGATTCATTCTCTTCTGGTATCTTTCTACCACCACAATTTCAGGAAAATCTCTGATTATTTGTAATATGGATTTTCTGGTCGTCGTGATTGTCACACAAGCTGTTGTCACCTAGAGTCTTCCAGGGAAATATTTACAAAGGAGCTTTTATACTTTATAATATGCTCGAGAAGTTGTTCTCTGGTCTTTCTTGTCCTTTCTCCTTCCTACTTTATTTTCTTTATCTATATAAAAATGTATTATATATATATATTTCTTTTCTTTCCATTTCACTCTTTTCATTCTTCTTTCTCTTTACGATTATAAATATACACACGACTATATCGACATAGAAATAGGTACATGGTGATGTGTTTGGCTTGTCTTCGAGAAATGTTTCTCAGTGTACAATATTTTCTTGTAGGAAATATTAATTTTCCATCAACTTAATTTTAGGAGTTTTTGTCTACTACATTAGAAGTAAAGGCAACTTTGTTAGAGATTTGATTTTATCGCCTCAAGTATATCTTATGTTTAATTACACTGTTATATATTGGAATATTTTTCATCAACATTGCCATTCGTTTATCGTGCACATATTTGAATTAGTTTTTCTATGTATCAATATATTAAAAATATAATCAACTTAAGCTGCTCTATTATTATGTTCGATAGTTTATAGTTTATCTTATCCTATCTTTAAGAATAATTGATAGAAGCGACAAATCTTTTACAGTCCTTTGAAATAGACATATAAGTATTTAGTATTAAACATACATGTTACTTCATTATACGTTATATTTTAGTTAATAGTCGGTACAAATAGGATTTGAAAAAATATAGATATGTTGTCCTATATGTATGTATAATCAAAGCGTCAAATGGTAGACATATACACCTTTGCATAAATCTATAAAGAAATATGAATATACAGATTTTATTGTAGTAAATAATGAAATTATTTAAAAACATATTATACAATCATATTTTATCTATTAATAGCTTAAATTATATCGCTACTTTGGATAGAGAAATAAGAACAAATAGCTTTTACACAATAATAAATAAACGGCGTCTTTCTACTCATCCATCATCTCAATATCAAATTAATAGCTTTTAGCTTGTAGTTTCTATAACTATAATTTCTTCGTATTTTTTTACAGTTTGTATTTTAATCGTTTTTAGTGGATTTGTCATCAAGTTAAACGAGTTGTTAATATATATAAAGGATAGATATAATTAATATCTAGATTATCATTCTAAATCTTCTCTAATTTATCAGTTTAGAAGGTGATTCCAAAAATGCCTTACTTCAGCGATGTCAAAAAGTTTAACCAATTAATATCTAAATTGATAACAGTTCTTAACAAAAGTTTATATTGTTAATGTTTATAATGTTTATGTTATGTGATAAAATTTCAATATTAAAATTCTATCTTATCTAAACAAATTTTCGTTACTCTATCAAGATCATAATAGCAAAGTTTTCCGGGAATTCTGGTAGTGAGAGTAGTTTTTTCATAGTAACTGGATAATTGATTATATATTTTTGACTTTTAGATGACTAGAAGTAAATTTTTATTTTTATGTAATATACACTATACCTGTCAAAATGAATGAGAACATTAAAATTCACCACATTTTATATATATCTAGACTGTTAGAATCTCTCTATAATGTGTTTGAAATATATTTATCCAATTACAGTATTAGAAAATCATAATTAAAGGAGAGAGTAATACTAATAAAAAATGAATAAATAGAAACTCATGCTTGATACTATGAAATATAATTTAACCGAATTTCCTGTTTTACCAACTGTGTTTACAATTAAAATTATTTTGCTTGCGTTACCAAGACTGACACCGACCAGATAGGTATGTGATTCAATAGAATATCTGTCTAATTAAAAATGTAATCCCATATCTTTGTTCATTATTTAGTGAGAATAGACTTTGTTTCAATGAGTCATCTTATACATAACATATATAAAAAATAATTTTTCACATCTCTTAAGATATAACCGGAGTTTGTATTTGAAAACTTTGATTTCTTTTACACAATTACATTTGCAATATGACACACTTTAATAAATGCAACAAAATGTTTTACTCTTACTAATAATATTTATATATTCTATAGTATATCAATAAATCAATGCAATATTAAAAAAATCCCTTTTTGGAACAAATAAACTGCATTTTAAAATGAAAGCGCAAACAACATTTAGCGGTTTGCTAAAATATTATTTTTTCATGCATGTCCGTGTAGAAACATTAATTGAACAAATAATCGCATGTTGGCATTGTTAGGAAATATGGAAAATAAATTTAAACATTTTAAAATAATTATTTTTATCACCAGAGAAACTCGTATGAATTAAGATTTCTGCTTATTCCATTCAAATACAGAATAAAATTTTAATTAGTTTTTTATTAATTAAAAGTTGATTAATTTTAAGAGTCAAAATATAAACAGATCTCAGGATTTCATGTCCACTAAATTTTATGAAACTATTTTTTATCAGTTTTTAGATGGAAAACAAGGAATAGAGTTTAATATTGACGGTTCATCGTATAGTGTAATAACCTAAAACTTGTAATGTAGCAAACAAATATTTGTGTAGTCTATCTTTTAAATTGATTAAAGTTTTATTTTTGAATTTTAAATTGATTTTTATAAGGTTTCAATATTGACTACCTCGTTTTATAATTTAATTTACTTTAAAATAATTAAAATTTAATGTATGGCTTCCAATACTCGAAATAAGCTTAAAAATAAAATAAAATGCATTAATAATAGTTATAACTAAATTAGAACTATGTGATTATTAAAATATGTCTTTTTATTGTTGTTTTTATGGAATATTTTATGGAATATATTTTATGTAAATTCTATTTAATACATTTTCATGTCAATACAATAGAATTTGATTCCCTAATATAGAAATATTAGAATGAAAGAAAAAAATCACTCGTAAAGTAAAACAAATTTAATAAAACACCCGAGTTTTCGAACTTAACAAAACTTCATAATCATGGGTATGAACTTTTGTTAAGTTCAAAAGCTTTGGTGTTTTATATTTATTTTACTTTACAAGTAGCCTTTATCTTTCATTCATTCAAAAGTGCTGAGTCCTTTTTTTTGTCATAAATATTAGAATTTTATTTTTTTATTGCTAAATTATATTATTGTATATTCATTGCCAAATATTTAATGTATTCTGGAAATACCGTAATAATTCTTTCTCTGACATTTTTATTTGTAATTGTACGAAAAGCATATTGTCCTGTGTTATACCTAGGTATTTATTAACATTACTTTCTTCTAATCACTTAATTTGTGTATAAGTACATTATATCATATCATATTATCACAATCAAATAATCTTAAAATGACATTTATCTGTCTCCATTCTTGATTCAACTTTGATAGATAATTTCTATTTTTCTATTTTAATAATGATTTTCTCACTAAATTTATCATTATTTCTTATACACATGCATATACTCGCAGTGATATTTTTACAGAGCGTTGTTATATTTTTACTTTATGTTTATATGAATAGCGTTGGGGTATTAGTTACGTTTGTAATTCTTATTACATAATACAAAATATTTAGTATAATTATGAATCATAAATTATAATAATCATTACTAAAAGTATATAATATTGTAGATCTTATGTACAATATCTAAGAATTTTTTTGTAATAATTATAATTATTAAAGGCAATTAATTATTAAAAGGCAACATTTTTAATGATCTCTTTCTTTGATAGTCTTTTAAAATCAAACTATTTGAAAGAACATTTTATTATATTGCCAAACTAGGTGTTCTAATTCAATATATATTTCTATATTTAATAATATATAATTATATATATATATCAATTTAAACCTATTTTACTATAAAAATAAAGTTTAGAACTAAACATTTAACTAGAATTTTTCTTATTTCCATATAAATTCAGCACAATAGGTATTGTTGGTGTGAATGCTGTTTAATTCAAATATGGGTAAAAAAAATTGAATATTTATTTAAAGAGAGATTCCTTGTTGATTGAAGTATTATAAGGTGCATATGAAACATATTTAGGTGCACAAATAGCTATAAATTGCATGTGTACTTTGCATTACATTCATAATGAATATATATTTCTTCAGAACGTGTATTTTATATATCTAAATTAGAAATGCAAGTGAAGATATTTTCCACATTTGTATTGTGTCTGATAGTATCTGTTTACACTTTTACGACTGAGGAAACGCAGAAATGTGAAGTTTATTTATCTATGGCATGGAAGCTTGGTCAACTTGAGACATGTATTCACAAAGAAGTTTTCGGTGTTGCCATAACAGAGGCATACATGGACGACCTGAAAACTTTGTTACTCCTAATGGGAGACATATATTTCGATAGAGCCGATTATGATAAGAATAAACTCCTGTCATATGAAGAGTATAGAACTGCCAGTCACATTTTTGTTATGGATATGTTATCCATGAATGAAGAGTCTATAAACGACTTTTATTTAAGGAACTTATCGAGGAATGGTGTTAGCGACAGAGATTCCGTCAAACATGGAGTATTATACTCTGTTCTAAATTTACCAGGTAAGTAATTGATTATTCTCTAATATACGTTTATTAATTCTTGATTTAAAAAGTTATAGGCTAGGTGAGCTTTATAGTTATTTCAGAAGCGTTTTTATATAGAATTATGTACAAATAAATACTAAGTTTTTTAAATAATTAGGTAATAATATTAAAATATTTAGTATATCATAATATAATAAATTTTTGAATAAAAATTACTTGTAATAATTTTGTTCAATCAATAGTTCGTGTCATTTACATACCTTTTAGTTAGCATTAACACAGTGTGTGTTTTTCGCCCTCCTCAAATTAATAATACTCCTAATAAGTACACTGGAAAACAATGTGTGATGAAAGTTTTTTTATTAGTGTAATAATAAAGTAAGAAAGGCACTCCACCAAATAGTTGGACCAAATTCGACTATGGTTTTAATTAGCTTACATATCTATAAATTTACATTTTTTCTTATTATTTTAGAATCAATTAATGTTATCACAGATCCTCTTGATGGATCCTAACTCTGGTTTTAACTATTAAAACTATTAATTCTCATTATAAACCCCAGACGAAGTTGTCGAACCTTTGGATTGGGCGTCCCTACTGTTTTATTATTGCACAAATTAAGAAGATCTCAGCTCGATTTGTTGTCAAATCATTCAATTACCTAGTTTTTATAAATTTAGAAAATGATTTTGAAATACGCTAATACATCATTTATAAAAATTAATATTTTTATAGTACTGCTTAATTTTTACCAACATCTAATTTGTTCACGTTAATTTAGGTTCTTGAAAAATGTCAGTACATGTCCATAGTATTTTATAAATGTTAACATTTTAGTTGGTACAAATTAGATTAAGTCATTACTCTACGGCAGATAGTTATGCTAATTATATAAATCCATTGACTTTAAATTTTAACAATCTGATATACATTTTTATGCTACGATGACTATATATAAAAAGCATAAATATATGCATATCATTGTAACAGTTATGTCCTAAAAGTAAATGACAGAATACTACAGAGTATATATGTATACATATATTAAGAATAATACACCAAAAATGTATAATTATATATTATTTTGAGAACAAATTTGTAAAACATACTTTCAGTACAATTAGTTGAGAAACAAGAATATTATATATATTTATTTTCTAATGGCTATTTTTGCTATATAAAATAACTCTACTCGTAAAACTTTATTTGTTGTATATTTTTCTACAGGCCAAATTTGGAACACTTTGAATACAAATGATGACAATTGTGTTGATGAAAAGGAAGTTTCAGTTGGGATTTGTAAATTAGGATCAGACCTGCTTCGATATAGTTTCTTTCATTTTGATGAGAATAATGACAGAAAGGTAGTCGAAGTTGAGTTCTCATCGACTGTAATTAATATTCTATATAGAGTAATTAATACATTATTACAATATATACATGTATTATAATTCCAGACTAAATGAAATTCCATTCATTTGTCATACTTGTTCATCAAATAGAATAATTATATATATTTCTTTGATTATCTTCTTAATACATTGATGTATGCTTAAATGCTATACTGTTTTTGAAGTTAATGTTTTATATTGTTATTTTTTTAAATGTAATGCATCCTGAATTATTGCTCATGATACAAATGTATCTTGAATATGTGTTGTAAAAAACTGTTTAGGTATGAAAATAACTAAATTGCACTGATATATAAACTATGTTAATTGAAAATAGAGTTATCAATTAATGAGTCCATACTTTCTTGATAACTGCTATGTATACATTTTTTAAATGGTGTAGAATTTAATACCCACGCTTAATTCAGAAAATAGAATTTTAAAAGGTTAATAATACTGTCGGGTGCTTTATACATATATTGATATATATTAAGTATAGTTACGCAAATATTAAAATTAGTACTATACATATTTTGTAAACAATAATTGTAAATATTATATCAACATATACGGATGAGTGAAAAATTCAGCGAAGTGAGGATGGGAATGCGTGAGTCAAATGATCTTTTATAAATATGAGAAATTACTTCAGTTGCACAAAGATGTGAGCAGAGTATAGTTATTAAGCTGGCACACCCATAAGGAATTATATAAACGTATTATTTCATTAAAAACTGTTGCATTAGAAAATGATATATGTTACAGCCATCATATACGTATATATCACAATAAAATAAAGTAAGAGCATAGACTATTAAGTGGATTTTTTTAAATATAGTGTATAATTATATTTTATCTACAATATGGGAAACATTTATGTTTTACTACCTATATACCCATTGTTGTATATTTTTGAATATGCTTACAAATTATTAATCTGATGTTATATTTTAACATTATTAATTAATTATTATCCATGTTTTTTTTGTGATATATAGTATTTACATTATTAATATACTTGTACTGTCGATTATGTCCTAAAAATGCATTTGCGGTCAATTATAATATCTATACATGTAACTTTCTATTGCTTATAATAACCTTTCAGTCCAAACATCATATGAAACAACATTATTATTTTATTGCATAAAGCTACGATTTTTTATTTTTTTATTTTTTGTCATTTAACTATTTTGATGGTTTTTCATGTTTATTTTATGAAAACATATATTATTTTTTACAAGTTATATCTAAGCATTAAATTATTTTCTTCGTCATACGTTTTTTATATACAAATACATACATGTGTTTAGTTTTGTATATGACTAATAATTATTGTAAGTAAAATTAAATATTCAAAACATCATATGTACAAATAAATAAATATATATATATATGTATATTAAGTACATCTGTGTGTATATTATGAAAACTGTAAAAATAAACGTTTTACAATTCTTCGCAATGGTGCATTAATTTATACCATAAAAAGTTTATTTGAATTCATCCTAAAAATCTAATATGTATCACGTCATTGTTTCCTTTAGTTAATATAAATTTAGTTTCATTAATCAAATACATATTTTGAACACATGATATTTTTACTTCATAGATACATTCTTAATATGTTTTATTCATAAAAAGTGTATTTTAGGTGGCGTCTATTTCACACTAGAGTCAAATTCACGCTAAACTACTCAGTCAAATTTAGTTTAGAGAAAATTATGTATCGATCTAGTAGAATTCTATTTTTGTGTAAAATTTCAGAATAATCTATAGAGATATGGACTACCGAATGCGTGTATTTTTGTGAAAAAACTCCACTGAAACAGACAATATTTTTGCGCTCGAGCCAAATTACCAAATTGCCAAATTCCCTAATTTAAACCAGCTCAACCAAATTTAGCCCCGAGAAAAAAACATTTTCTCGAGGCTAAATTTGGTTGAACCGGTTTACTTAACGGATTCTTATCGCCTTATGTTAACATAGGGATTTCAGTTTATCTAGCCATGGTAGATTTAAATGCCTGACAGAAAACGCTTTTTTAAATCGAAACTGAATCCAAAATTGATTAATTAAACGTCTTTAAGACATGCCACCCGCGTATAGTAGGATTCTTAAGATACAAAATTCAGCCTAATAGAACATTTAGTTAGTGCTCCAAAATGCGGTCAAAGACTGAACTAGCACACACATTTTGCAATAATTTATAAATAAATTAAGAAGCAAAAGAGTAAGAGATAGATTTAATTGTTGACGCTGTTTTTTGCGTTCATTGGGCACTCTAATAATAAATTTGGATATCGAATTTCTTTAAAAAGTTACATTTTAATTTATTTGTTTTTGTATCTATTTGGTTGTTATATATATATTATATTGTTTACGTATATTATTGTTTATTTTGTATATTTTCCCACGTATAAGCACAGTTACAATATTATTATTGAGTAGCTTTATTAGCGCGATCATATCAGTATATATTGTTTTATTTTTATGTTAAAGTTTTAATAGTTGAACTAATTTATTCTAATCCGTCAATGTTATATGTAGTTATTATGTATAGTTATAAAGTTATTACTGTATAAAAGTAATTGATATTACTAATTACAGTAAGCTGATTGCATGAATGGATAAACTATTAAAATAAGTACAAATGAATATCCATTACGTATTCTCCAATATTACCTTTTTAACGTTTATTATTCGATATTCGAAAACCAGAAAAATGATAACAATTACAATGCCTCACTGTAACAATACTTTATTTGAAGAGAATTGATATATTGAAAAACAATAGATGCAATTAAATAACGGGTACATTTATCATTGACTGAGAAATTCAATAAAAGAGTACACTTTTATTATTTTATCACTAATTTCTTATTCTAACATTAGCTACTGTTTTCTTTAGCATGCAAAATGTTTTATAATTTTAATATACTTTTCAAGTGATCTGCTGTTATTATTAGATCTAAAGTATTCATATCAACTTTCTGGTCTCGTAGAAAATTATAGTAAATATAAAATTAACAAATAAAATGATCGTCACCCTCAAATCTCCTTTTTGATGTAAAATGGATAATACAGGAATGAAAGCCAATTAATTATAACATTTATCTGAGATTAAATAGTGCTACATTAATTATTTATATATGTATATAACATGCTTGTAAACGTATTTACGTTATGGCTTAGGTACTGTTAAAATCAATATAAAAAAATGACCCGTTTCCCAAAATTTGCCTGATAAACAGAAGTAGAAAATCATTTCCATATTTTAGACGTAAATTAGTACGCAATGCATTATGTCTTAATGTAAGTCTCGAGGTTCGGTCATAAGGTTTATTTGCTTTCTAAATATGATTTAAGCCACCATTCTAGAACATTAGGGCAAGTAATAGCTTTCATTAAGTGTTCTTTATTCGATTTTTAGAAATGTGAAACATTGCACTAATTGTAGTAGCAGGTTTAACTCGACAGAAGCTATAGGTTTTTGTTTCCATACGTTTATTTAAAAATGTTGTTCAATATATTTAACAGAAGAAATATTTATATAATAATCGTTAATTGGTCATACATTTAAAAAAATTAATTTCATTATAGTTTGTATTTATTTTGCAACTATACTGGTTTAAATTTGTTCACTATATTCAAAAATTATTATAGGTATTACCTATATTTTATATACCATAGTAGAATTTATATTAACTTTTAACAAATTAATTTTTATCTTAACATCTACTGAATTAAATACGATAACATAAAATAGATACTGTAGATTGAATACACTGTGTTGTATTAGAAGTGTTATATCTTAATAGGCATGTTAGTAAAGAATCAGAAATGATTAACTTAGAATAGGAACATATTTTACATACTTGGCATAAATTTTACATAAAATAAATATTTATACTTAAAATTACAAGAATATATAAAATTTAAATTTTGTTGTTCTCTGCCAAAGAATTAAACTATATTGCCTTATTCTTATATATCTACCTGACTATCAAATATTTAATTTGATACATACTAGTATAATTTTGATTTTAATTCTATAATAATAATTATAATAATCATAATTAACCTAATGCACATGATATATATACCATAACAAAATTATTAATATTAGTATAAAACTTATTTGTTTTCGTAATAAATTCATTCATTAATTAAGTGAAAACATATATAAAACATATGTATGTGTTACTTTGCTTAAAATGTAAACGTATATTTACAAATTTTAATGTTTGCGTCAATAATTTATTTTATTTTATTAGAATTGTTCATGCATAAATAGTTTACTCCATTAAATATTTATACCAAAAATAAATATAAAATATAACAAGATTGCAAATATTTTCAATACTGGTTTAAAAAAATTTAGTTTATACATATATGTTTCCATATTTTAAACACATACATTTTACTTACGATTACTTTTTAAATAGAATGCTTATATACATATATATACACATATATTTGAAATATTTTACAGGATGAAGTCAACCAGGTTTTAACCACCAATGTTTGGCTGGAGCAGGTAATAATTATGTTGTGATTTTTATTTAACATTGATTATTCTACGTGTATGGTCTCATTATTCAACAATTTCCGAAGTAGAACATCTAAAATTTGAAAATTAATAATTTAATTTCTGTAAACATAACAAAAATTATATTATACGAATAATTTTATGGATGTTTTTAAATCTCCTATGTCGGTATTAATTTTTTTCACTAATCATATAGAAAGGATGCATTATGTAATTCAAATAGAAAGAACGTTTATTTGTTTTGCTTCATTGATTTTGTAAATTAATTTTTAACACCAAAACATATATGCCATGGTGATGGATTCCAGACAATGATTACGAAAAGGATATCACCTACTGTTAATGATAGAAAATAAATTCAGATTCAAAAAATCAGTTTCAAATGTGAAGAATATTAGCTGCTTTACATTGTACATATTTTATATAGAAAGAATTCAATGCGAATTTCATTTAAAACGGAGTACTATACCTTTGGAATAATGATATATTGCATATGGCTTCCGAGATGGATTTTTTTACATTTTATAACAGAAAGATATTTGATACAAGTTTGTACAAATGTAACTTTTCTTATCAAAAACAACTGCGTAAGAAAACGTTTTGTTTCTGTGTTTAACATTAAAGGATGTTTAAATAATTAATTTAATTTGTATTAGTTTGTACAACATTATTTATTTTGTTTATGATATATATTACTATAAATAAATAATTAGCAAATATTTGTTGCAGTAAGATTATTTTTTAATATGTAAACAAACACATAAAATATTTGTATCGTTTAAAGTAATACAGAAAGTCTACTCAATAACGACATTATTGCTCTAAAATATTTATAAAAACTACAAAATACTCGTACATGTATGAATAACGTTTGAAATTTTAACATCATTTGTTATATATAGTAATCAATAAAATTTTAAGTTTTCATTATTTTATAATATAATGCTACAAAACAATAAATTGCGGAACAATTTTAACGATATTCATATACAAATATATTTGAATTAAAATTGACATTGTTATGCACGTTTAAATACGAACATATATTTAATTTAATTTTAAAGGAATGGAAAGATGAACGTCTGAACTGGGATCCCAAGAATTTTAGTGGACTCCACACAATTCGTATTCCATGCAGCAAACTTTGGCTGCCCGATATTGTACTTTATAACAGGTAGGCAGGTTAAAAGAGTTTTAGAGTTCAATTAATAATCAGTACTTAACACATATGTATATTTATGTATTTTTAAATAGTTCACAAGTTTACCTCCTTTTATTTATAAATCTATTAATTTTCTCATCTACTAAAAATAAGGTTAATAAAAGTGTTGTCATACGGTTTATAAAATTGTTACATATGTATAATTTATTGAACAGACAACGTTAAATACAAATTTAGAATAAGCTGCCACAAAACCTTTTTATATGTTTTTAATAAAATTTTGAACTAAAATATAAATAAATAAAAATGCAATTAAAATATTAAAACGACTTAATTAGTTAATTTAAACAGATTTTAGAGTAATAGAAATCAGTATTAACAAATACAACTAATTATCTACATTTGTTTAATTTATTTAAATAAAAAATAGCAACATTTCATTGTTAAGAATAAATTCCCCAATTCATCGATAGTACTCTTCTATTCTTTGAGTGGCGATGAAAAAGAACCCCAACAATGTCAAAATAACACTGTTGCTCACCAGTGTTAATAATAATATAAGTACCTTATTAGTATTAAAACGCAATTTTAGTAGTTTTAATTTTATAATTTTCTATGTAGAAATGATTTATGAAAATATTTTAAAACATAGTATTTGCACTTCATTTTTAGATGATTTTATATGCACCATTTTAGTGTGTATAACATAACTTAAGATTTGACACTACTGTAAAAAAAAATTTTATAATAAAACCATTTTTATATTTGAAGTATATATGGCATACGTGTTCATGACGTTGTACTCCGATTCTCGAATTTTAGTGCCGATGACTTCACTTCCGGTTACATGCAGAGTAAGGCGATGGTAAGCAACAATGGTCGCGTATTTTGGGCCCCACCGGCCAAGCTTCGCGCCACCTGTAAAATTGATATCACCTACTTTCCCTTTGATGACCAGTCTTGTCGTATGAAGTTTGGCTCCTGGACTTACGATGGCTTCCAAGTTAATATGACTAAACGGTGGGTTATAGACCTCCATTTACTACATATACTGTTTAACTCCCTACATACCGACTCAATTGATTCAAATGAGAGTGTAATAAATATCTAAGCAGTATTTTTATTGGCAAATAAATGTGCTATTTTTATATAACTTTTGTAAAAAATATATTTTTTACCTCTTTTCCATGTTTCATCATTAACGTTCAAATGTAAAGCTGTATACTATTCAATTAATTAGGTGTGTATATATGTATGGATGCGCTTGAAATTTCAGTAAAGATAGTGAATTTGGACTATTTGTAAATATACTTATAATTCACAGCGACATGGCTCTAACGATTAAATTGTAATTTACTTTTAAATGACCTTAGTTACAATTTATTATTTTAACTTTCGTCTAGCAGCTGTACAGAAAATATTTAATCTACGAGCTTAAATGAAAAAATAATAATTATACTGTATATATATGTATATCTTTATTTTATAGAATATACAATAATAATAGCATTGTTATATATTCTTAATACTCATATTGATTTAGTTATACAACACAACTATTAGTGTACGTTAGTCACAAACACAATAGTAGTATGTAGTATTATAGTACGAGTATTATTATATGTACTATACAAAAATTACCATTACCTACTATTTTTAAATACTACTGTTATTAACTTAAAATATCAATCAATTATTATCAGTTCAAAAGAGGAAACCATTGAAACGCATTTTACTCGGGTTATGTATCAATTATAATAACCTTAAATTTTAATACAAAACATCATGGGTAATTTGCTAAAATGTTGTTAATTTATACAATACCTTTATAGATGCGCGTCAAACTTTTACTATATTTAAGAGAAAAGTTATTATTGCTTCTTATAATATAGTCAAAATTAAATGCATGCAATTATTTAATTGAATTCTGAAATAAGAAATTTCATTAATAAAACAGTATGTTTACTTTAATTTCCTCCATATTCGTATGTTAAAATATATCAATAAGAGTATTTTACACTCTAAGAAAAATATTCTTTCTTATTTAGAAATGAGGAATTAAAACAAATTATTGTCCAACTTTTAGTTTTAAGGAGTAGCAATATACACAATGCATAACATACATAAGTGCATTACATAACTAATGTACTAATTGTACATAGATTTCTAGTTTTATACTATTAAAATATATACACTTATTTATTTATTTATAACACTTATAGCGACTTATTATTGTATCCATAACAAACTTCCAAGCTATTGATCCTATAAATCCCAGCAATGTTACATAGTGTTTATTTATTGATTGTGTCTTCGATAACATGCTTAGATGTATCCATAAATGTAATAGTATATATGTGTAGTAATCTATTGTGTACTCATATATTTTCTATGAACATTGCATATACATTTGATGTAGATTTGGAAAATAAGTAAGATGATATAATCAAAACCTACGGCAGTAGGTTGTTAGCTCATGCAGCTCATGCGAGCAATCTACGTACAGAAGGTATATTAGAATGCCACAAGAACGGTCATTTTTTAAACCGGTACCATTTAAAAAAATATATATATTTTGAAATGATTTAACTTCTAAACTTCTATCATAGAGCGCCGTCAAAAATGTATCAGTGAGTCAATTTTCAACTTCATAACTATTATAGAACCAAAGATATCAAGGTGCAAAAATCGATTTTTTTCGTCATTATTCTTTTTCTTCTTGTTCAGACCAATAACATACCTTAAACTTTAATCGATTTTGATGAAATTTTTAACATATATTCAAAATGTACCAAATATGAGAAGAATGATATTTTTACAAAGTAACCGTAGCTAGGGGCCTATATTTTGCATAGCAACCACTGTTTCCCTGTCTTACACATTATAAAAATAACTAACTTTAGCGTAAAATAGACAGCTACCTATTTGTTTGGTAAGAACAAAACTTATATTGTTGGAATCATCGTAAAAAACTAAATAAAATTAAGGTTGGCTCTTTTAAAAACTTAAAAACATAATATTACACTAAGTGTAAACAAAATGGTAGCATGTTATCCAAAATTGCACTACAATTATTTTTACCGATAAGACTGTACTAAATAGACTAAATCAACGATTGTCTAAAAATAGCTTTCATTGATTGGCTGACAATTAACTTCTGAAATGAAAGAAATTACACAATACTAGTGCGCTACTGCAGTGCTAGCGTGCTGCACTAGCGAGGAACTAATTTGTT
>JAYRBW010038437.1:0-11789 GCA_036023295.1 Invenusta paracnida | reverse complement strand
TTTAAATCATTTCAAAATATAAATTAGTTTTTAAATGGTAGCTGTTTAAAAAATGGCCGTTCTTGTGGTATTCTATTATACCTTACTGTACATAGGTTGCTCGCATGAGCTGACAACCCACTATCAAAGGTTTAGATATTGATGTATTGCGGATGTTGATTTTGTCCTATTTGATTTGTTACTGTGTCATATTTGTTTCAGCATGATACACTTAATGCGGTGCTGTCAAGAGGGGAGAAAATTGATGATCTGGTTCAGCGATCGGACGAGCTGAGTTCTCAGTCCAAAATGTTCTACATGACTGTGAGTATAAAGTCACCTTACTTGCTGTGTGGCAAGTAAGGACTACCATGGAAATGTATTATTGATCCGTTCTAGTATTGCTAATATACACATTTTCTATTGGATATCGCCTACTACTTGCTTGCATATATTGTCCTGTCTTATACTTAGAATACAGTTTACAGTTGTTTTATTCTATATAAACGAATATTCCATTTCGTCTGATATTTGTAGTAATAATTAAGAGCAGCAAAACTGGTTCCTTATCCTGGATTAGGGCTAAATTTCTGGGGAAGATATTGGCTTAAAAACGTAGTTCTGGTTATTATACTCTCAGCGAGTGCTTTGAGTAAATTAATCTTTATTCAACTCCACAACCTAGTTTTAAGGAGAAAGATATTATGCACTTGCTTCTCGTGAAGTAGAAATATATGCATGCTGTCAATCGACAATAAGGATGTAGTAAAAAAAAATAGATAATGCGCGGAATAGAAGCCAGATTCGGTTTCTGGGGGGTTTAGATTTTGAACTGTGATTGATGAAGAAAGTACCGCCAAGAAATATTGTGTTCGGTCGGATTCAAGAAAGAGTCTCTGAGTTCTTATTACATGCGATGCTTTTTGAGTTCTTATTTCTTTCAACTAGATGATCATCATAATCGTTCCGAGAATGAATGAATAAACTATATTCATTCAGACAGAGAGACTATTAAAAAACATGGGAGTGATTATAAAAATGGTACTTCTCTGTGAAATGTAGAACTTTATTGATAAAGCGGCATGCATCTATGCTATAGTGAATATTTCATTAAGGATCTAAACCACATTAAGCCTGATTAATCTTAATATATAATCTTCTTATTTATATTTAATTATTGTATAGTATGACTGTATTATTTTAACCACGTACTCTTTATCATTCTAGTTGACAAGATACTCAGCTATCAGCTTTTTAGAGTATATTGCTAGATATTAGTAATCTAATTGATAGTATATATTTAGTATTTTTACAGAGAAAACGAAAATTAATAGAATATAGAGATATATTTCAATCGGGAATTGGCTACCAACAAATAAATGGACTGATCATGGGCAGTATGCTTGTCAGGAGCTCTGGCCAGCCTATTCATGGACAATAACACCTAAACGCAATATATCCTACAGAACGAAATGAAACACAGCATCTTGCTGGACAGATGCTAAGGAAACTATAAATCTCATGTCAAGTCCTTCAAAGAGCGAATGAAGGTAAATGAACCACATACATCGAACAATAAGTTGAAACAAATATTCAGATAGCTTGGATCTTCTCATCCCTCTGTTCTGAAAGTCACGACACAGCAATCCGCATGCGTGCTCACTGCCAACATGCCCACGCCAAAACTCTCCATGCCGAAGACGACCAGCAATCCGCATGCGTGCTCACTGCCAACATGCCCACGCCAAAACTCCCTATGCCGGAGCAGAGACTGTGTCGACAAGATGCAGTGTCAAAGCTGCCAGTCACTGTATGTCGGAAGCACCCTACGGGAACGCCTATAGAGTGAATCAAGCTCGGTATTCAGACACTGTACAGCGCAGATAGGACACCGTTCATTATTTCCAGAGTCGCTAAGAGACAATGAGTCCATGGAGTAATTTATTGAAGCCATTGTCACTGAGAATCTCTCTCTGATCTAGACAGTCGCGTTGAACACTTGAAGCGATCGAATCCATCATATTCACCTGACCTTCTTTGAAACACAACACTGCGCTTCCCATTTTTAATATCTTGTCTAGTATTTTATTGGTAAGCTTTTATGGATTGTAATCTACTTCTTATTTAGTATCTTAATTCGATTCCTCTTCACCTTGTGCATGTTTATTATTATTATTTTTTGTCTCGTTTTTGTTTACACCTTTTTCGTATTTTAATTAATTAACTTTTATCTCTGTATAACCAGTACTGCCTATTCTGCTGTCCAGCAAGCTCATAAGGCTGTATTCGTTATTTCCTATACTTTATCGATTCTATAACCTTACAACAGCCTTGCTCTGTATCCCAGCAGGCTATCCTGTGCCCTCTTTCACCATCAATGTATTCTGATTATGTAATAGCCGCGCATATAATACCTAATCTAACCTGTGTTTATGTCACTCTGGCTGCGTGACTAGGATCAGGTTTAACCTCGAAAATGTGTAGTTAAATGCACAGCAAGGGGCTTTCTTTACCTTCACTATATAACATTAATTAAGTCTATCTTATGCATATTGCTAAATGCATACAATAGTTTGTTCTTGTGAGTGGATTTATGAGTAGTTACGTTGTCCGTGTACCCTGCTCTACTTATTTCCTCTTCCTCTATTTCAGGCCAAGAAGACGAATAAGTGTTGCGCCATTCTTTAGGTTCCATTAACTCAACGATAATATAGTCATAATTTACAACCTGCATCACCATTCAGCTGTCTCTCCCTTATTCGAGTATTGTATGTTGAATCTGTGTGTTTTAGACATCATGATATACAATGTTTTGAGTGTGTGCATGCTGCTTGACAATACAAACCAAACATATCCATACATACATACATACATACCATGTTTTAGGAATTTATGACGACAGAATAGCTTATAATTTTAATTAGATTGGACAGGACTGTGTAAACCAATCGTTTCGATTTGTACTTAGCTTTTGTATTATCATGTAACTATATTTTAATCATAATCTTCCCAGAAGTTAAATCATTTTAATTACATTTACGTGTTATTTATAGAATTATACATATTGTAATGCTATGTTCAATTACCAATACATGTATTTGGTGACATTAATCGTTTAATAAATTCAGAATGATTAGAGATTTGCAGGGAACCAACATGAGTATGCTAATATAGGTGGCTTGGAGCAAACTGCAATTAAAGCTTGTTCTGAAATAGAGAATATGCCCACAGAATATACACATACTTATATTAAGTAAGGATTTACAATATAATCATTATGAAACGTTATTGTTGTAAGTGCAGATGCAAAACTCTATCATTATAAGCTTAAACGTAGTTGTTATCTTTTTTCTAATCGTTTTGGTTTTTGTATGTAGTATTGTAGATTTCCCGCTATTAATAAGTATAACTACTCGAGAGTTATCAGGATGTAGTTTATTTTTTATGTCCATATTTAACTATCGGTTATTATTAGAGAATCCTGCAATTTATCGTGAAATATAGAGACAGACTTTTAATATTTGAACTCCGCACCTTCATTTAGTTGGTGAGAAGTTGCAGATTATAACTCATGTGCATGCATTTTATTATCTTGCCTATATTTCAAAGCTTACAATGGAAATCACTCCATTGATTAATATACTCTTTTAAGACATGCTCTATATTTAGGTTTCAAATCTCTTCCTATTGAATTGAGTTTACACATCATTTTCTTGTAACTGGTCTATTTGATTTTATTCACTATGTGTAACTCCTTATTTTAATTTCCTTTTGGTATCCCTTTCCCAAGTATCTAACTGGAATATATGTACCAATTTGCATTTTGTGATTTTATATTGTTTCGTCGAGGAAGAGAAAGAATTTCACTGATTTAGAAAAGGCATTTTTATATTTGTTTGGTGATTTTTATTTCACGTTAGCATTATTGCAGTTGTCCATCATATTGTTAATTGTTGTATTTTTGTAATAATAATGTTTGCCTATTCCTTTCGTAATTTATATATATATTTTGTTTTTTTTCTTATTTACTTTGAGTAAAAACTGTATTGTGTTTCCTATTTATTTGCATATGTGGAAAATATTTTTCATTTATGAATAAAACTGTGTTATTTTAATAAGAAACACTGTTTATTTATTTAAGTTCGTTATACACGGTGCATTTTATATATTGCAATAAGGACATCTAATTTTTATTTCAAACGCAGTTTGCAGATGTTACTGTTTTTTTTTCATTAAAAAAATGCTGATAATTTACTGAAAAAGTATTAGTTTATCGTAACTTGAAATGTATGAATTTAAATTGCCTATTATTTAAATGGATGGGCGTAATATGATATGCAGACTGTATTTTTCTAGTTGTATTTTTTTAGTGTCCATTTTCATTAGAGCTATTTATATTTATCCAATTTCCTTAAATACATATTTATTAACCTAGCAAATGGGTTTGTTAGTTCTCATAAATATGGTAAGCCGAGAGTAAATTGATGAAATAAAACGATGTATGCATAATAAATTAGGAGACTAATGCAATTTATTGAGCTTTGAAAATTGGATTAAATGAAAATGCCACAAATTGTGGTTATCATAAGAAAGGCTTACTTGGTTTTTGAACGTAACAGACTTCATCAGTGGAGATATATAAAGAAGAAAAAATAGTATCTATTCAGTAATAAGAATATAAATTTGAACAAGTTAGTTACAAATATAAAAATCATTAGAAACGATTATATAAGATATGTCTACTTTTAATTTGTTGTGGTTATTTAATAATGATTGATGTAATACGTATATGAGGGTTTGTTATATATTGCATAATCTATGGTACAGCTAATTTTATTAAGCTTTGTAAAATATCTAAAATGATGAGTAATAAATTATGCAAAGCATGCTAGAATTAAGTGCACCTACAAAACCAATGTATTGAATATTTATACGCAATACCTAATTACAGTGCCCAACAAATTGATGTTATTGATCCGCGAAGTATTGTAATAAATTGGGAACTTAAAGATAGAGAAAGAAATGTTACATCAGCTATTTAAGATATAACTACAAAGTGGTTGTTTGAAATTAAGGCCAGATATAAAATCGACAAAAATAGGGATATTGTGGCGTGAAGCACAAAATATATAGATTTAAAGGAAGAGCAAACTTTGTATTGAAAGAAGAAAGAAAAATCACTAAAGGAAGACTTGCGAAGGGAAATTGGTATTTAAAAAGAGAGGATTTAGTGTTATATAGAGACGAAGGTTGAATACTTTTGAAGATAGAAATGTCAGATGACGAAGGTTAAATATTTTAATTCCTGAAAAACAATATCCATTTAGATAGAAAATGAGCAACGAATATTATTTTTGAATTTCACAAATATGAAGAGAGATTTTGTGTCGAAGAGAAGGCCTGTTAATTGTATGATGAACATGATGGAAACTGCCCCGCAAGTGGTACATTAAGAGGAACACTAAGAGATAAATGATTTAATAGTAAAGAAATTATATTGGGATCAGATTTATATAATGCGAAAGGTTGGATGATTTAGAATGGAATTATAACAGCAAATTTAACTTTTATGAACCAAAATTCCAGAGACAACAACTAAATATGTTAATAAAAACCAAGACTATCGATAAATACGAATATTTTCAAGATCTTAAAAGACGAAATATAAAGCTTTGCGAACGTAATGATTTTACAATATGAAACACCCGCTTATGTCAAAATTCTCTTTAATACTGGATACGACCATATTCCAAAAATATCGTCGATATTTAAATTACTTCGTTGGAGTGCTTCAAAAAGTTCGTTTTTTCAATCATTAAAAGATAAAAAAAATAGTATTATTACTCAGTTTAGAACTAAAAGAAGATTGCAGAATATAATTTAATTGCAGAATCTAAGGTACGATTGTGGTATATATAGAGTTAAATTGATTAAAGTTGTAGTGATAATAAATTAAGAAATATTATTCAAAACAGTTTCGCGAGTTCTCGTAAATGACAAACCCAAAGCGAATTAATTAAACAAAATGATATATATTATACAATAAATTCGGAGACTAATAAAATTTAGCAGAACAAGATGGCGGCTATGTAGCCAGATTAAATAACATCGTATAATATAGTAATACATCATCCAGCTCAACATTAAGCTACAACTTAATTTAAATCAAACCATAAAGAAACAAACTCTTTCCCCAACTAATAGCCACGTAAATCGACGAAATGATATAGCTTCCTTAAAATCGATAGATGAAATTTATTACTGGTACAGTTAAAAACTCCAACATTTCTCGTTCCAACTTAGTTGTCTGTTTTGGCCGCCTATAGTAATGCCCGAGCTTGTATGAGGTCAACTCAACAACTTACACTGTGTAGACATCATCATTTTCAGCAAACTCTGCCGCCTGACAGACACCGTTAGCGGGGGATTCTTTGTCTATTGTTTCAGAGTGAATTGGTTGTCATCTTTTCCAGAAATACACAATTACTTTATAATAATGCATCAAATTTGTATTACACCACTAATTAAATTTTATGTAAAATACATTTTTATTTCACATTTAATTTACTCGATTTATTGGAAAACTGATTCTTTGAATTTATATCTTTATTTAAAAACAATTTTCGCCTAATTCAAAGATTGATCAATTTTAATGTTCCTTCGCTCATTTTAAAATTCTCTCTTATGAAATGCTCCGAGATTAAGTATAGCTATACCATTGAGTAATAATTAACCACAAAGATTTTCTTTTATTGATTCTGTATATTATACAGTTCAATACTACTATTTCGAGATAGATATTTCGAACTAGAAAATAAGCAATTAATCCCATTTAGCCATGCCTTATATTAAGTTTCAAAATTAAAAACTTAATTTACGGTTTTATGTTTAGATTAGAACATAGTCATCTCTCTGTTTGGCTTTGATTAGGCTCTGTCGCAAAAAATAAAAGCCAAACAAATGACCTCAAATAATGCAAGACAGGCAGGTAGCATAATAGCCACTTATAAAATTAATACTTTTAGAATATTTAGTTACTTTAAAAGATAGTTGTGAATTTATTTCACCAAGAATAAAGTCCCAAAAAAGTAGCATCTCTTAAAAGAACCCCTTTTTACCAACAACCCGAACAAGATGTGACACCAACGCTTAATAAAGGTGGAAAATTAGGCAATCAATATGGCTAAATATTTATTTTTATCTTCCTTTAGGTAACACATTAATAGCTAATAAGCAAGCCTTTTGTTTGTTTTAAATTTCATTTAAAATATTTTATTGGTTTAAAAAGCATGGCCTACTTTGAAATTTATTAAAAAACCAACTCAAGAAATATAACTGTTTAAAGTATACAAACATGTCAATATCCACTTCATACAGACAACTTTATATTGAATAAGCTTCGATCATACAATGCTATTTACAAAATTCTGTGTACATAAACCCAGCTTATCATTTGTGTTCGAGTAGATTGTAAGAAGAAAATTCGCAAAAAAAAACACAGATGCATTGTCGATAGCGTATATTAAATATTAGCACAAAATTAAAACTAAATAACAACCCTAAAGAGAATAAAGAAGCCTGTACAATATATACACAATTAAGTTATCAGTGTTGACTGCAGCAGTGTCCGTAGTCAAGGCGACGTCGTGTTACTGACAGCCGTCTCGTGGTAAAAGAATCGTCTCATCTCGTTGGCTTCTGCTGTCATGACGTGGATGTCTCGAGGTGGCCTGTTCTTTGGAGCATTCTCAACATTTAAAACACACCAAAAGAGACAATTACATTTCACTAAATGATAGATTTACACAAATAAATAGAAAAAACAAAGGCTTTTTAACACTGCACATTTATTTACCAATAAACACGAGAATAATTATAAGCGACAAGACATGAATACAAGTAAAGAGAAGACACTTCTTGTCTATAGAAAGGACACACATGGACTGGTCTTTACTACCTGAAACTTTGCCACTTGTTTCACACCAAAAAGCTACCAGAAAGGTTCCTTCTTCTCCCTTGAAGTTGATGAGGAAAGGACTTTTCCCTACCTTGGTCGAATATGTGGTCTGCTAATAAGCAATTGACGAAAAAACCTTTTTGTTTTTATTTTATTTATAAACTTTTACCAGAGAGAAGTTTACTCAACATATTTTTTAATTAATTGTGCTATGTTAAATAAAATCTAAATACCAAACGTGACACGGTAGTGCAGCAATAGTATAGATATTATTGGACAAAGCAATCGGTGAATCAATTTTTCTGTTCATGGCTGTTACAGAACTCTTTCCGGCATTGTTCTTCTTATCAACTAAGCAACACCTCCGTTAAAATGTCAGAGATGTTTGGGACATGTTCCTATTTAACACTTTGATAATAAACCAATTCACATGTGTAGACAATTTCATTACTAAAACTACATTTAAACAGCATATATCACGAAAGGTTTTCAATAATAAAAATACGAATTTAATAGGATTCCATCAAAATATGCTAATTGACTTCTTAATATACTCAATGAACGACATTTAAAGACAAAACAGAACTTCAGTTTTTGTTATGATATTTAAGCAGCCTTAACTGACATCAAAATTGTAACAAAACTCGGAGCCCTTACCTGAAAATCGTTTGAATTCCGAGGCAAAAGATGAAAGTGAATATGCTGGAAACAGAAAAAGCATAATAGTTCCCGTTTAAGCTTAAAACGCTTCGAGCTTAATTCATTATAATATAGTCTTTAAGTAAAAACAACTTTGACGTCAACTAAAGTAAATGCACCCCACCCCTAATGCCAGGCGAATTTAGCTTGGAGAAAAATAGAACACCAAACTTTATTTATGTTGCTTATACTTACGAGTATGTTCGGATAACGACCTAATCTCTCCTCTTCTTTTCTCCACTCCTCTCACCCCCTCTTCTTTTCTCCTCTCCTCTCATCCCCTCTTCTTTTCTCCTCTCCTCTCATCCCCTCTCACCCCCTCTTCTTTTCTCCTCTCCTCTCACCCTCTCTTCTTTTCTCCTCTCCTCTCACTACCTCTTCATTTCTCCTCTCCTCTCACCCCCTCTTCTTTTCTCCTCACCTCTCCCTTCCTCTTCTTTTCTCCTCTCATCCCCTCTCCTCTTCTTTTCTTCTCTCGTTTCCTCTTCTTTTCACCTCTCCTCTCATCCCTCTACTTTTCTCCTCTCCTCTCATCCCCTCTCTCCTCAAGCGCCTAGATATTGATAAATAAATAAAACTAACTGTCTTTTGCAAATAAATAATACAAGTACAAAAATATTTCAAGAATATTGAGGAACATATTTGTTAGTTTTTAAGGAACCAAGTTTCTCCTCATTATATCCCAGAATTAGCTCTCAAGACGAATGCCTCAATTATTCATTCCTTTCACAAACAAAGTTCCATGATAGTTTTCAAATGTCAAGGAATTTGAAGCGACAACTTTGAGAATATTTCACAAACCAGGAAATAAGGCATTAAAAGTGTTATCCTGCGCTTTAAGACTACTAGATTGTTATCGACAGGCGCATATTATCTTCATTAGAACAAGTTACTTTCAACTTATCAAGAGGGGAGGGGAAAATGACTTCACTGCTTTCTCACAAAACCAAAGAATACTTTAATATTAGAATAAAAAAGGTAGAGATAAACCAATTTTTCATTTAAAAGAGTGTAATACAGTTGAAGAGCAATATTATAGTAGTTACTATTAACATCCTTTAATAGTTCGCATAGAAAGCGAACTATGGTAGTCCAATTTAGGTATCACAATTATAAATTCTATAAAATTTGTAGTCAATAATAACAAACACAACAAAGTCATTTTAACAAACTTTCTAAACAAAACAATGCGCATATTTATGTAATTTAAGACAAATTCAAAGTACACTTTCAACAATTGCATAAAATTAATGGCCCGAAACTGAACAGGCCTGAATAAGCATGATAGACTAATTAACTGTCAATAGCTAGGCCATTACATTAAAGTAAATCTTACAAATTAGAAGGCTTATGCCGAAATTACGAATGCACAGTCGGCACTGAAACTCACCGGAACCTTCTGTCCCGCCTCAACACCGTCCTGTTGAGCGACCGTGGAACTTCTTGTGGCATGGAGGTCGGGCAGAACAGTCACTACTCGACGAACTGAGGCCATGAGATCCACGAGCTGGGCCGTACTCAGCAGGGAGAAGCGCTCGATTGGAGGCACAGGACATACCAGTACGTCTGACGAGTCACGTCACGTCACGTCACGTCAGGAGTCAAGGAAAGTGTCACGCTGCCAGCAGGCTAACAACACCTAAGAATACTAAACAGACCAAGAATGATCTCTAAACATTTGGAATGTGTACATATAAAAGGATACGGCCAGGAACGAGTGGTGAAATGTTGACAAAAGCAAAGCTGTACTGTGACCTATAGAAGACACACTGAGCAGGGATCACGTGCTGCCCGAACTGGTAATCTCGATCCCCGATTGCTGGAATGAAAAGGCAACGGGGAGGATTACCAAGGTCACTGTTATCCTACCTCGGAGAAGAATTCATGTTGTCCATACAAGTAGGCGAAGGATTGGCATCTATTTGTAGCTCGTATGTACATACAATGAGTGCCTAGTTCGACCTGCCCCACTCACGCTGTACTTGGGCCTCCCCAGTGACACTAGGAAACACATCCCAGCGACGGTGTTCCTCCATAGGCATGTTGGTCCGAACAGAGATCCGTGTGGCTGGGTCAAGCTCGGCCCAGAGTAGCTGGCCCTCTTCTGGACAGGTGGCATCAAGAGGGAAGGAAGCAAGATGGCGACCCCAGGGATCGACTACCAAACACATGCCCGGATCCTGGTTTGGAAGGGTAGTGGGCATTTTATTTTTATTAAATATCAAGTGTTTTTCTTTCAATACTACAAAACGTTATTAGGCGCATATTTTAATGTTACTAATTATTCTTAATTATAATAAAATTGCAAAATGGCCTTTGTTGAACTAATTGTTGACACAAACATACTTACTTACTCAGAAATTTAACAAATATTCGAGCTTTAATGCATTATCATTATAATTTGAACAGAGAATATAATTAATTCTTTAGACACAAAAACCAGAACATGTTCTCATAATGTGGAACATGTCAATAACTACTGATAGTTTGACTTTAGTTTAATGTTTATAATGTTAGTATTTCACTTTTTTATGTTACAATTAAACTATATTCAAATTTAAAAAAAATATTTTCAAATTCTAAACACAAAATCAGTTTGAAATCAATTTTATTAACATCCCCATATTATGAAGATATCTTATTGTCGTACTGTAACATATACAAATTCCTAAACAATAATTTATAACTAACCAATTGAAGTTAGTTCTGTATATTTTAGATAATTGGGTAAAAAAGACAAACAATTGTCAAAAAGAAATATAATAATTAAAATTTTATAAAGCATATTACTTATTATAAATAATAACATATGTGATTACTGTCTAAATTAAGCAGTAGTATAAGTAATAATATCATATTATTTGCTGAAATGTTACAAATCTGAACAATATAATATTATGTATTCGCATTTCGTACATGCAAAAGCAAGATTAAAAAGTTATATTACTTTACATATAATATTTTAGTAGAAGGATTTGATTATAATCATTGCTACATAATACAGCAAACAACGCAATAAATGTAATACATTAGACACATCGTTATAAGAAATCATCGACATAATCAACATTTTAATAAATTTGGTAGATATTTTGTGTCGGCATAATATAAAGAAAAGAAGAAATTAAGGCTCCACAACACTGAATAAAATTTT
>JAYRBW010038426.1:0-11790 GCA_036023295.1 Invenusta paracnida | reverse complement strand
GTGGTTTGAATGAATTTATATATTTTTAAATTGTCTGTAGCTAACCAGCTTTTTGCCATTTTTGGCGATAAAAAAATTATAATTGAATCTATCTATTTTTTGGAATTTAAAAAATGCAGATTTAATATTTCTATCTCAGTACCTTATACTAAGTCACTTACTTAAAATATTAAATCTTATTTATGTGATTTTATTTAAAACTTAAATTAGACCACTAGTTTTACACAAACTTAATAGAGGTGTAGACATTTTTTTAAATAATATAATGCTTTAAGAGTAAATTTCCAAAATAATACAAAAATATCAAATGTTATTTTATTAGAAATTATTGAATTTTAAATGATTATTAAGTTAATATAGAACAATTACGGTATGTGATACAAAATTAAAAACATTCCTATTTTGTCTAATACGTTTACCAATTAACATATACTATAGAGAATAAATCGTCAATGAAATAGTTATGCCTCAATTTAGTTGTTTCAAATTCATGTCAATTAGGCAGTTAACTAGTTTTATGGTTACACATTATAATGTGGTTTGGGTACTATAATTGTATGGCTTTGATGGATCCGCTCTGTATTATGACATATGTATAAAAATAAATATCGAAATGAGTAAGTATAGGAAATTATTAATTACACTTTCTAGGCAGTTGATAAAAAATGACGCAGTTCAAATGTATTTGTTCGTATATAAGTATTTGCCTACTTGTTAAGGGAGCAGAGTAGTAAAGGATAAATCAAACCAAAATAGTACATAATCGTAAAAAATATAATACACATATTAATAAAGAAAATTAAAAGAATAATTAGAAAATTTGTGAAAATGAATTAAAAGATATTAAGCGATGTTAATTTATAACGATGTCCTGTGCATTATGTATGGTATGAATAGTATTATAAAGTCATAATACATGTCTAAATTTGTTTGAAAATATTTTATATATATTATACACATTATATGGTAACAAAAGTTAAAAACCTGGTTGTATTTTTTTAATTTATTTTTTATTAATAAATGTATTGGCCTATTAAGTTTCTCCAGAAAAATAATAAACGTATTTTAGATTGACTTTTAGGTCATTTTTTAGTTTTCCAGAAACACTGACTCTCTTTGATAGGGAGTCGATCGCATAAGTTTAAGCTTCCGCAAAAAAATAACACAGGAATATAGAAAAATATCTTTTAAAATATTTTCAAAGAAAGTACAGAGTATATGTCACCTCATCACGCAGCCATATGACCTTGGTCTTGAAGGCTGATGCTTGCGCTGACATCTTCATGAGTGCCTCATGTGCTTCAGTGACCTGGAGCTTCCGCTTCGTGTGTTCGTGGTTAAGGAGGTCGACCTCTTGGGTCAACCGGTTGAAATCTTGTCGCATTCGGGTTATTTCGGTCTCCTGAAAGTCTGTATTATAAATTTAAAAATCAATTATTTTATTTTAAAAAGTGATCTACTCTTTATCTATTGTTTTTTCATTTTGCTCTTACCATGCAGCTCAGAATTGTTTCGTAATAATAATAATATACCCGTATATGAATTGGTATGTATTATCTCTATCGGTATTAGTAATTGTCACAAAACAAGATAATTCGGAAAAAGAAACGTTTTTATTAACTCTCAAACTCCACACACTAATATCATATACACCACCGTAATTCAAGGGACAACAGTAAATGCTGTTCAACTACAGTATTGATTATGTAACATATAATGGGTTTATAGGTAATATAAATAATAATACAACCGACTCGTTACAATATAATTTATTATGTAACATATAATAATACATAATAATGCAATCAGCTTGTAACAGTAATACTCAATAGCAAAAGTGATCTCAAAAGTTATTTAGTATAAAAGTATAAAAATAGTTTGTTTTTTTGTGAATTTTAATAATAGCTAAATTATAAGGTTACATGATACAGAGTTCAAATTATATATATACAAAATATTTTAACACAGTTCTGTGATTTTACTACATTTGACATTTGACATTGTCACTTATTAATTGTATACAAATACATGCATGCATTTTGATAGAAAATTAATCATCATTTAAAAAATTTGGTAAGTTTATATTGTAAAACAAAAAATGTTTGTTTATATAATAAAGTACATAATTATAATTATTATTACATATTATTATTTTAATTTTTGTTTGCTTCAAACTGAAGTATTTTTACGTGGCCTAAATTATAAAATACAACTGTAGAATTAGAAAAAACGCAAAGCTTTTTGCAAAGTTTTATCTAATTAAAAAAAAAGTATTCTACAGAACATATGTATTCAAAAGTTAAATAATTGTCTGTTTTCAATAATATATACCTGTTTTTTCCTTCTCCGCATTTTTTGTCCTTTCCAGTTCTCTACTCATTTGACCTAATTGGGTTTCTTTTCGAATTAAATCCAGTTCCATCTTGTTAATTGCCGATTCTGCAGTCTTTTAAGATAAAAATATAATAAACATATTAACTTAAAATGTAATAATATGTACATAAATTCACACAATTATATGAAACCAATCTATAGTTTGATGGTTTACGTACTTCAATATCCTTTTCCACTTCTCTGCGAGTGTTCTTTGTGAAACTTACAACATCATTTCCGTTTTCGCGACTCGTAGATAAACACACTGTTGTTAAGGACTAGTTTACTTAAGACTAAAAGTGTATAGACAGAAACATAAACGGTGGAAAGTAAATTACGTTTCTCTCAAAATATTTAAATTTAAATACATATACATATATATATATATATATATATATATGATAGTTTTACAAAGCAACTTCAAAAGTAACACAAAATATATGAATCCTATTTCAAATATTTTTGTTCATTTGTATTCAATAAAGTAAAGTTAGATGCTTCTTTGATAAATCATATAACTTAATTATATAAGAAAATCTAAAAGTGTGCATGTGTGCAATAATTCGTCAATTATTGAAGATTTTTAAACTTGATCATAGTCATAAGCTTAAGAACTTTAAAGTGCTTTTGCGGTAGTCGAGTTGAAAGATTCCCCTAAATTTAATTTGGAAGGTAGAGAGAGTCAAAGTAAGGTATGTTTCAATAAGATAACCGATGCACACATTAAACTTTATTTAGCCTTACAATCTAATCTTCAAACTATATAATAGTGACAAATAGTACCAAATATTTGGTAAATGATGAAATGGATGACTTACTAACTGCAAAAATCTTAACTATGGACAACAATATTATTTTCTATAAGTAAATAATCATATTTATTTTGAATATCTCTAGTTATCTATGGCTATACTTAAATTTCTATCTTCAATTAAATTTCTATTAATAATTTAAATACAGATTTATTACACAAAAGTAATGATATTATACATTAATAGAGTAAAAAGGATATAATTTGTGATTTTCTGAGTGAAGCTGAAAAATTTGTTTTTGAAGATTTTCAATGTATTCTGTTTCTATTGAGTTATGACAACCAAGACATTCTGCCAATTTTCTGAAACAAAGACACAAAATAATCATGAAATGGTATTTCATGTAAAATTTACATATATACTTGTACAAAAAATTACCTATTAAAAATGTCAGCATCAGTCTCTTTTGGAAAAGGTATGGCTTTCAGAGGATCTGTTCTGATCTTTGTAAATTTTGTGTTTTCTTCCTTGCTTTGACACGAAATACCAAGTAAATAAGGACCTGCAATTATAAATCACAATTGAAAATATTTTAAAGTGGTCGAAAGTGTAAACCAAGTTGAGAATGCATTGGTTTAAAATATATTTAAGCAAGTAATAATTAAATTTGAAACATACAGAAATGTAACAAATTATAAAGTGGCACGAATTTAGAAAGATATTTAATGTTTTGATGAATATATGAGCAAAATTAGAAGGGCTGCAAATATATAAATAATTATGACAGAATGTAACATTCAAATAAATTATATATATAACAAAGATATTACATCAAAATTTTCGATGTATGATATACATAATTGATATAATTTTCAGCAATAATTTAAGACTGTTTTGACAAGAAAATAATGATACATCATTACTTTGTCTCCTTCGAATAAAATTGTAGACCAAACTATAATTTTATATTTGTATACGTTTTGCCAGTGTATTCGGACATTTAGCTTTGATATAAAGACAAAAGTAGAGCATGTCATTCATATTCCTAGTTCAGAGGTTTGGTTTCAACAGAATTGGAATGGTTGACAGATAACTCTGTCTAGACAGCAAGGTGAGATGAGGAGACATGTATCACCAGTAACCACTCCAATTATGTTTTTCTTGTTTTATACTGTGTTGTCATTAAACTGGTCAAATATAAAAAAACTGCAGATTTAAAAAATTATTTTGGTTATGTTATTAAAATGGAATACCAATTTTAAGATGCATGATTGTCGTCAAAATATCAAAATCATATTTTTTAAATTTAATTAGTTAATTACTGCAATATTAAAAGATTCTATTGTAACATTTTCTAAAATAAAAATTGATTTTATTTTATTTTATAACATCATCTAACATATATAATAGTTTTTTGAAATTATATGTTAGTGCTAACATACCATTTGTATTAGTACATTACAGAAAATGTGTATTAACAAAGAAAGCTATCAGGTAAAAAACTTTTGAAAATTATATTAATGCTATTATTTTATTTAAAACATTTCTGTTGCATTTCAAAAGCTTTGGTGATAAAATAAATAAATATGCATATTATGACATGCTGTATATTTTATTTGTATAAATTCTTGAAGTTATCCATAAATGCACTGTAAGGGTGAACATTTTTGATTTAAGTTAATTTAGACTACTATTCTACATCTGTATAATATGTTATTTTAATTATATGTGGTTGAAACTATATTTTTCTATGCAATTAATATGAAACTCATGAATATGTATTATATCCTACAAATTAATAATTGATAAAAATATTTTTATAATATAAAGAATTATAATGTTTAATACAGATTCATTATTTACTTTTTTAAATAAAAACAGTACAAATTATATGTTAAACATAAGCTTAATAAATATGTAATATTAATGTTATTTTGATATAAATATTTCAAATAAAATATAATTAACTTTATTATAGTTATAATTATTTAACAGAATTAGCTAAATATCTATATTTAGAAATATATACAAAATCTATAAGACATTTTAAAGGAGTACAGTTATATGACTTTAAATAAGTATATAAAAATGTATCTTATTCTATCTATTTACCAATTAACATAATAATAATAAATTTGCCTAATATAATAAGGCATATGTGGTTATGTACCATTGTTTATATTAAAAATTGCAGATAAAATGCTCTGCAATATACATACGTTTTAAATAATGTTACTTTATAGTGGAAGTATATAAACTGCAATATATAGAATGTTTATTATAAAAGGTATAGTATATTTGTAAATAATTACCAATAATAAAGTTAATTCCTTTGAATAATATCATTTCTAAATTTTATCAATTGTTAAAATGTCATTAAAATATTATATTCATACTTAAATAATGAGAAAATAAGTTTTAAATAGACATAGAGTACAATTTAAACACTTTTTATTCTATTTATAACTTTATTTTAGAAATTAAATTAATATTAGTATTGGCTAAAGATAATGAATTTTAATTATAAATATATAATATATAATTATTTAATTGCAATGTTTAAATATTCTTTAAAATATAATAAAATAAATAAAATAATATAAACAGTAAAAAGATTGCAAAATAAATATAATAATATATTTGGTTATAATTATTTATATATTAAAAATAAAATATATCATTTAAATGTTTTATTTTAATAAGTTATTATTTAATATATTATATTTTATAATAATTAATGAAAAGAATACTAGTTGTTTCCTAAACTAGCCAGACTTGATAAACTAGCTCAAATAAAACTGAATTAGCTGTAATAAAAATTTTTAAACATTTACTTTAATATATAATATTAAATAATAAAATATGAATATATTTAAAATATTATGACTTTCATAAATAGAAAAAGTTTTTGTGTAAAAAATTAGTCAAATTTATTAATTTAAATCTTTTATGTTGAGTGGTAGAATTAATATAATACTTAATTTGGGATATATTTATAGCTTAAACATTAAGTTTGTAATTATGTTATCTTTTTTGGATAGTTGGAAATATAAATAATAATAAAATTTAAAATTTAGTAATATAATAACATTACTTTTTTTATAAAACTACTAGTTTAGTTCTTAATATCTTGTCTCAATCTTATATAAGTTAAATCGAATATATTTGAGTATCATATTATTATGATCAGTGCTATAGCTGGCAATATTTAGAATACAGTTTATAAGCCAGTAATATACAGGGTGGCGCAAAAGTCTCCATACAAAGTATCTCTATTATTATTAACTTTCCTAGTTCATAGTTAAAGTTTTAAGTTACATAATATGTTGATGACGTAACCGCATTAGTGTGTTACGATTAATGATAAATAAACTACAATTATGAACTTTAATCATATATTGAATGTTACTTGTCGATATCATTTAAATAATAAAGTTAATAATAAAGTTTTTTTCGGAGATACTTTGTATGGAGACTTTTGCGCCACCCTGTATAATTTAAGTTTATTATACGAATACAGATTGTACAAAATTAGTTATAGTTATTGATAATCAAATTGTTTGAGGACAAATAGTTTTTGATTTCTGATGTAATTATCTGAATGTATTTTTTATTAATGGCAGAGGATAACATAACAAATAAAATACATTTGGAAACTCAGTTTTCATTAAGTATTTTAAATGTTTTCAACTTCAATATATGTATACTTCTTTATGCTAATTTTAGTTTCATGTATAACAAACAAATTTGAAACAAATATCTCGACTTTGATGTAGTTTCTAAAATTGTAATTACTAAGTTATATAAACTAAAATTGTTACAATTCTATCGTTTTGTATAATTCTCCAAAATATTTTTTTTATAACGAAATTGCTTAACTTTTTCTTCAGAATTATTCGTTGTCTAGATAACATTTCAAACGGTTGCTAATTAGTCTCCAATTTAGAGAGAGTTCAGTATATAGATTCAATTAGTGAAGATATTTTCTAGTAAAATTAGTTGTCTATTTAGAAATAAGTTTCAATTTGCAAATCGAAATATATGTGCAGAAATGAGGTAAAATAATTTTTTGTATAAGTATAGCGTGAGTGATTATTTATTTTGTACATATGTGTTAATACACACAAGCTTCGACATAATATGTGCTGATGTTTATAAATATACAAGAGAAAATAGATATATATGTAGGTACAGAGAGAGATAAGGTACACACACATGTATAGATGTATAAAGTGAAATCTACTGTAATCTATAAATGTAAATTAATACAAAGTTGATGATAAAAATATATAATATTTAAAAATAACAATACTTCTAATTTAATAGTGGTTTGCGCTTTATTTATAAAATAAAAACGGCTGTTAACAGCCTGACTGCATTTATTTACTGAGTATATAATATATATCTATGTATATGTAGAAACGATGGACACGGTTGTTTTTAATTACTAAACAAATCGAACGACTAGTTTGGTTGAGTAAAGTAAATAAAAGATATATGTTTTCATCTTTAATATTGAGCTTAGTATCTATTAATTCCAACTTATCATTTGTTGGCGTCTGATAAAGTTGACGCAGCACTTATCCTAACTGAATAAGTTACAGATGTCAATGTTTACGAATTCTCGAATCTTTGTAACATAGTAACTAGGAACAATTAATTGATAAGTCTTCTGTAATTAAAGAAAAAACACTACCATATACCATACGTGTAATCATCATCCTTTTGTTATTTTAATTTACTAGACATATTGCAATATATCTTACATAGAAAAAATAGAGTTCAGGAAATCTTTTTTGAATCGATTATTATAAACTCAGAACTGTTAACACTGTTTTAATATTGTATATATATGAATTTGTTGATAAAATATAAAAACGATAATTTCATTAAATTAATATATGAACACATTCTAACAAACCTTCGGTAGAGAGCATGTTTACACAAAAAACTGAAGTACCCTCAATAAATTAAAATACATTTTAATTCACAGTTTCGAGACAAATGCTCGTCTCCCTGAAGAGGAGACGTGGCATGTAGATCAAATTCTATTACATATTCTAACACTTTAAATACCTATATGTCCTGATGCTCAATTCAAATGAATAAAGAATAACTGATAGCAATTAATCTAATATTTTAAATATATATCTTTAAAAACTGTAACAATATTATTCACTTTGAGTATGAATTTCGCATAAAAATGTTAAATATGCACAAACCGATTTAGCATAAATTGTCATATCATCTGCAATAACTTTTAATTATGACGTTGTTGTCATATTTAAAACATAATACTGTAATAATATTAGGACTGATCCCGATCGTTCTTTCTTAGAAATCTTATTATTTTGAAGCAGTGACAAAATATAATAACCGCAGAAAGAATCACACTAAATATTGGAGCTGAGCACGAAGAAATGGTTACAGCTTCCTTGACACAGCAAAAAATATGCTGTTATATTATGTAATTTCCCTGAGTTTTTATTTATTGCAGCAACTAGTTACCAAAAAAAGATATGGATATTTATAACGGTTGCAAAAAGTCAGAAAAAAGAAAGTTTGTACGATGTTTAATATAGCTGCAAAGAACAACGCTAAAGCAATGTTTTCCGTTTTACAAAATTGATTTATTACATTTTTTTAATGATTCGATTATAAAAAATAGATATTTCAAATGATCCTTCCTCTTAGCTAGTATACAAATCATTCACATTAATATTGCGAAAACTTAAAGTATTAGACATGTTTCAGTATACATTGACAGATCGTATCAAAAATCTATGTTGCAGTAACGCATTTGATATGATCTTATCAACATTTTGTTCTGAAAAATACGCGATTAAAAAATTACAATTTTAGTGTATGCTATTTATTAGTCAGTTTATATTTGATGGAAACCAATATGATACCATGTTGACCATAATAAATAGGTCTCTTATATTCCTATGCTACAAATTTTATGAATGTGTATCGCAAAATTATTGAAACTCTCAAATGATAAATATACAACTTTTTGAAAGACCATAAAATTTACAGTTATACACGCCTAATATTCTGTGTTTTATCACGTTGATATGAATAAAAATATTAAATCAATTAGGATGTAGTGTGACTAGTAGGTGAGCTCTAAATATATAAATAAATTACGGTTTTATCTGATAATTAGTTAGTTTCTACTGTTTTACTGTTTTAACAGAATAAAGTTATTCTAAATTAAATTATATATATAACGATTTAAAATTGATTCTAAAGGTGACAACAATGTAAAAATATAAATTTGTACACCATGAGCTCAAGCTAGTATTATTGTAATGTATTATTCAATTTTTCATTAACATCTGTGCTATTTCCTTTATAATGGTATAATCCCTTCAATTCAAGGATCTCAGTTAGCAAAAATACATATTTTGCCAGCTCTTACAAACAAGAGGGAGATTCCAATTGATTTAACTTCATTCAATTGAAGGTACTAGTGGTGAAACGAAATATTACTAAGGTATATTAGTAATAGTTATTATATACGATCAAATGTCAGGAAATGTCCCATTCACCTCCTTCCTTTGTCTATTCATACAAAAATGTGAAGTGTGAAATTTTTAAACTTCACCCGTTTTGTAATTTATGTAACCCAATATATCCAAAACATTATTAGGATATCAGTTTAAATTTCATTTATAAATGATATTACTATAGTGTAATTTATATGTATATAATAAACAATAACCTGAAATGGTAGTTTTATGAAAGTATTTATTAGTCTTGATAAACGAGCTTAAAGAGAATGCATTGTTCTAAAACTCTTAAACTTGAATAAAAAATTTGTATTAAGTAAAAAATTTGTAATCTGATTTGAAATATAAAGCGTGTCGTGTATATCTCTATATAGGAAATCTTTTAGCACTATGCAAAATTAGAACATTATGAGTGAAATGTGAAATAATATATTATTTTGAAGTAGATTAACAATCGTGTTTTCATTTTAAATTGGAGAAAATATTCGGGTGAAAATGATTGATCTTTGCATATTTTGGCTTGATGGACGAAGCAATGACCATCTAATATACTGATTACTCCAATTGCAAATACTCAAACAGAACAGTAGAGCTTAGCATAAATTTCACAGTGAAGGGGGAGGGGGAGGGGAGAGGGAATATTGAATCGATATTGAACAGTGATCTTGCTGCCCCAAGATAAGGCCCCAAATCAAACCCTCCAACGCACCGGAAAATTCGAGAAACGTATAAAAGTTGCATCAGCCTTGATGATAATTCTGAAGTAGCATACATCTCCCAAGATTTGTAATCAGTGGTAATCTATTATGCTGCTTCTATATATTAGCGGAGGGAGATTATAATATCCCCGTAGTTGTATTGCCTGTATCAATTAAAATTGATTTAACTAATGTTGATTTTTTTCTTTATACTGATTAATACATACATAATTATTTTTATTGTATGAGCTAAAACACAAAGTAAATATGTAAATTATACTTCATTTAGTTATTAATATATTATATAAATAAGATAATTTGCTTGAGATCTATTAACATTATTTTTATTTTTATTTAATAAAAGTCGCTACTAAAAATTTAGTAAAGATACATATAATATATTTATATTTCACTGCAGTTTCCAATAATTTACCACACATGATATTTAAAAATACTGAATATGAAATTACCTATTTTCTTTATAATATAATTGGAAATCGTATTATTAATTGAATTAGATTAAATATAATTATGCCCAATGCATCATTATGACTTCGTTATGCATGCTTAATTACAAACATAGCAAGTGTGTAATATAAAAAAATGTCATTTAAAGTTTCATATTTATATTTACTATTTTATCTATAACTAAGTCAATATTAAGCAGGAAACATATTATGAAAAATATAACAGATAATTTCTTTATAATGTTTTCTTGCAATATTCAAAATGATGATGCCAAATCTTTGTTGTGTATATCTATCATATAGAAATGAGCTTTAATATGCTTATTAAGCAAAAACATATTACAAGTTTATTTTAAAACATTAATAATTATTTTAAAATGTGTCTATTTGATTGGTACTTCTCTAAAAATATTAAAATAATTATAAACAAGAATTCTGCCTATAAGCTTTAAACAATTTTAAGCAATAAAGATATTTATTTTAAAATGTGATAAATATGTTGTATGTTGCATAAAAGGTGATACAGAATAAGTTATTACACAATCTAGTTCTTCCCATTTTAAAGATTTACCAGTTGTACTCGCCACGGCCAAGGTAAGGTATACGGCGCTGTGGTTATCTCCCAGTTTCCCGCGTTAAATTATTTTTCGCGGTTGTTATTTTAATAAACCGCGATTTAATAAAATATTCATTTATTTTAATTATTTTTAACGTTTTTATATATACATATATATTATATACCGATATATACTATTAAAAGCTGGCTACCAAACCTGAAGATCAAGATCACCTTATCACTTGCCAGCTTTAGAAAATGACCGTAGAAATTTTGAGATTTTCAATATAGAAGACTTAACGCAAGAAAAGAAAATGCTCAAACTCATCAGAAAACACAGAAAGGAATGGCTTTTGTAAAAGTTAATGACAGACTCAACAACAATTACAACCACACCATGATTATCAAGAATCTCCTCAATTATTTGAC
>JAYRBW010038415.1:0-11792 GCA_036023295.1 Invenusta paracnida | reverse complement strand
TTATTTTATTGGATAGTGGACTAACTTGCGCTCCGCCAGTTTATTTATTATTGGTTTTCCCTCTTGCAAGTTAGGATCTAATCTCTCACTTATTACATGTGACTCCCAAGGAAGCTGTATTCTTTGTTATCATTGGTGTTATTCAAGCATGAGACGACATTATTAAGCCTATAAAAGAAATCTAACAAACTAAATAATTTTAAAGGTTTAATACTTTTCTTGCTTTTCGAAGTGCTCGAAGCTTTTCTTTCAATAAAGCGAAATATCTTTCATGTATTGTAAAATTCTTTTTTCGTAAAATAATGTTGCGATACAGTTTAAAACATGTTGAAACGATTGTAAGTAATATATTTTACGAGCTACCATATCATAATAGTGCATATCGGTTATAATAATAATAGCATCGTAAACCATTTTTCTTGTTTCAGCTATAGAGAATTAAAAATAATTAACTCAACTGACATCATCGCCACTAATAATGTCACTATTAATTTGACTCCAAAATCGATATATTAATAATTATTGGAGTTATAAAGGCACTCTATCCAATTATTATCGTGATCGGTGTTGGGAAACCTACTTGCCTTATTTGTTTTCACTAAAAACAAGCTTTTGACTCTCAACAAGAAGGCAATAATCGCATATTGAATTTGTGTTACATTATAATTATTTATTTACATGTAAAGCATAACAATTACTTATTTAACAACAAAATTTACATTAATTTAAATTTACTTTATTTTTGCTGTTGTATAACATTATTATTGTATTGTAACTTGTAACTTGTATATTAACTAATAACGTTGCGCTGCTGACATGGCCTCCGCCATTTGCAGCGCTCTGCAAATATATAATAATAATTATTATTATTTATAATAATAAGATAATTAGGGCTACATTATTAAATATATAAACGTTTGTCTCATACGTACAGTGATGCATACGCATTATTACACTTATCCAGATTCAAAAATTCAAATATATGTATATAAATGTACCTTTTATTAAATGTTCTGTGTATTTGGCAGAAATAAAATGTTGATAAAATATGAATTTAAAATATAAATCTATTGACGACAAGGGATGAATATCCTTCATAAAAGGTACATAGAATGGAGAGTTAGCTTGCGTAATAAGGTAATATAGCGTGACTAAAAGAACTCATGCATGATACAAAAACACACGCAAGACTAAACTTCTCTGGATTCAAATATGCAAATAACTAAATGTTCAACGTATATGGCAGGAATAAAATGTTGATAAAATTTGAATTTAAAAAATAAATATATGTTGACAACAGCTGTTGAAATAAATATATTGAAGACAACAGTTGTAAAGCCTTTCTAAAATGATATAATGGAAACTTTGTTTGAATAATTAGATTATATAGCGTGTCTAATATAATATTTATCAAATAAAATATAAATAAGCTTAGGTATAACACACATATGTTCTGATAAACTCAAAAAGGCAAATTGTCGTGCTAACATTCCAGTTGGATATGTTTTATGTGTATATTTCACAAACTGCAATTAAAATGCAAATATTTTATTTGTATATATATGCATATGTTTTATATTTAGCATTTGGAGAAAAGTTTCGAAAAGTTTTTCAAAATATGTCTCTTTGTTGAAATAAAGAGACTCTCTCTCCTGACAATAAATTGGAAAGAAAAGTTTCTTATAAGAAATTATTGTAATTAAGCTACTTTGAATATTTGCTGGATCAACAGTTTCGTGTATAATATCTGCATAGGTGGTCAATATCTGTATTCATCAAAACTATTGTTTTTTTCACTTAGACTTGCAATTGTTGTTGCACAATATAAATCGTTACACCTTTGTTTGTCTTAGATTATTTTTAGTTTAAATTAATAAATATGTATTTATGAACATGCCATTTGTTTTGACACACACATTTTATGGAAATATTAAATTAATTATTATTACAGAACAGAATATTATTATTTAGGATTATGACTTTAAGAAGTGAGGTATATAAGAGTTTATAAGAGTTTAAGATATTTTCGCAACTTCTTAACCCCTTACATACCGTGAATCCATATCCCGGTATGGATGGCATGCTCGTCCTATAAATGTCAAACTTCTGGACGGAGTACATTTTTGAAACTTGTCATATAGGTAAACGCGGAAGTTTTTGTAATACATTCCATTGAAAAATTATAATAAAAACGTTATTTAGAGGAAGAAAAAAACAAAGTGTCTAAAACAATCTTAAAAATTACTTTTTCAAAACAAAATTTTTGTTGAAATAATAGCAATATATCACAAATTTTATTGTATATTATCTAAACAATAAATCATTTTTATTTATATCATCAAATATATCTTTTAAATAAAATTTAACTTTTATGAATATTTATTTATTCATTTTCTTTGATTTTTGCACAATATTATTCCTGAGGATCTTTTGTAAAATCTTCATACCGATATTTTTTACTCTTAGCAAGCCAATGAAAAATATTCCTAAGTTATAAGATGAAATATTTAAATTATATTTTTAAAGTTGGTGTCAACTTTGTGTTTGTTTCTGGAATCATAAGTGCCAAGATTTCTAATAAACTCATTGACATATTATATTACTACTATGAGCAAGCATGAAAGAGTATCTAAATCAGAAATCATATTTACAGTCACAGGTATAGAACTAACTATAAATAGAAAGAATTCAAATTACCGCTTATTTTTAAATGGAATGTACAAAACTATGAAGTTCATCGAGTTAAGTTTTCATACATTAACACAACAATTAGGCGAAAATAACTACGGTCTATACTTCATTCTTATTGGTTCAATTTGTTCGTATGAAACGATAATGAGAAGCCAATTAGAATAACCGAGCGGTATGAAACACTTGTTTTTATACAAAACCGTTCCAAAATTGTTCTTACATTACGGAAAGAAACGTATTGTTTATTCGGTACAAAATAATAATTTGGTAAGAATAGGCTGCATTATTGAATATATTTGTCGCTAATTTTGTAATAAGAATATAATAGTATAATACTTTAGTGCAACTTTAATAATAAATATTATTATATAGAAACTTTTCCATTTATTTACGTGTATCGGATGTAGTTTTCAATATAATTGTCAATGATGCTTACAGGAAATTTAATATCATAAACTATTTTCCTTTAGCTGAAGTGAAAATATTGTTGTGGTAGAGAAAAATATTTAATAAAAAATTGACCCACTTTGAGAAAGATTATCAAAACCGAAATAACACACACATTTTAGATCTTAGACATGTCAATGATATTTATTGTATTTTTAGAAATAAAACCCATTCCAATTTGTTAAACTTCTAACAATTGTTAGTATTACTTCTCTTTTAAAATGGAAAAGAGGTCTGATTTTTTGCCTCCTTTACTGATCCTTAGAAAGTTTTTTATTGGAAATTATTTCCCAGTGAAGTTTAAAAATTGAAATTAATTTTTATTCAAAACAGTTACCTGTATCATTTTTTAAATGCTTTCTTAGCCTCTCTCTTTCTTCAGATGTTTTTGTAATTTCCAAAAAAATTGTACAAGATAAAAAACTTTTTTCATTTCATTTCCATGTGTTAGAAAAAATAAATATAAGAAAGTTCTTAAGAAACTGTTCAAATCTTAAATTAGTAATAATATTACGATTGTCTTCCATAGATTCAAGGTCCAAATATATTTCTCTCTCAAATATATAACTCCCTAAATCTCTTAAATATGGTGTGGTATAAAAATGGGTTGACCCAGATAAGTTTTACATTGGTAGAAACAAACATCAACTAGAATAAAGAATGAAGGAGCATAAATTAAGAGTTTAATTGATTCACTGTTACTCCTTTTAATTATTATTATTGTAATAGTTTCAAAATATTAGATAACAATTCCATTAATTTTTATCGCGTGTATTAGAAGCTCCCCATATTAAATTGACTCCCCCTTCTAATAGTAAACTTGTCAATCTATGTTCCTCCTTTTTTCTTAAATAATTGTAAGTATACTTCCTATTTTAATTGAATACTCTCTTTATCTCGTAATGTTAAATTTTCTCTGATTTTCTCATTTCTTGTTCTAATCTGTAATATTAACATTTTGTTAAGAACTTTTAAATTAATGACGCACACATTGAATTATTCTCTACATAATATGTTTGCTTTATATTTTTTTATTTTCCTTTTGTTCCAGAAACATTAAATAAAAATGATAAACTCAACTGATATCATCACCAATAACATCACTACCGATTTGTCCTCAAAAAGCGACATCTCAATATTTCTCGAGGTTAAAAAGATACTCTATCCCACCATTGTTGTGGTCGGTTTACTGGGAAACTTACTCTCACTTATGGTTTTCACTCGAAAAGAAATGCGAACAATTCCCACAAGTATCTGCTACTCTGTAGTGGCTATCTCTGATTCAAGTATACTGCTTTCTTCCACAATTAAGTATTTCATACCGGATTACTTTAATACTAACATTTCGACTATCCACTCATTTTCATGCAAGATCATAACTTATATTATCTTTATTTCGTCTACTTCTTCTGTTTGGATTCTCTGCATGGTCACAATTCAACGATTTCAAATTGTGGCCTTCCCATTTTTAGCTAAAATATTTGTTACTGCAAGACGCACCATTATAAGTATTTTTATAACCTGCTCATTAATAATCTGTTTTTATATTCCAGTTGGTATGAACACAACAATTATTGAGATTCTTGGAATTGGAAAACGCTGTCGTGTTGCTTTTAATTTCAAATTCTGGGCAATATACTCCTGGTTCGATTTATCAATTCGTGTTGTCGTGCCAATTTTCATGCAGGTTATTTTGAACACCTATATTTTAATTACTCTGCAGCGTGCGGTATCAAAAAGAAGTAGCATGGTTGTACAGCAGACTCAGAGTGATTCCGATTCAAATAAAATGCTTAAAATGGTTTTGGTAGTCAATCTTTATTTCATAATCACATATCTACCAATCACATTATTTGGAATTTATAACCAAGTTAGCAAAAATTTGGATTTTATTGCATCAGTTCAGTTTTTTTTATTCTATGAAGTTGCTTCAATTTTTGTATACTTTTCTCACATGGGGAACTTTTTTCTATATTTCGCATTTGGAGAAAAGTTTCGAAAAGTACTCCGAAGTATGTTTCCTTGTTGACGCTTCTTTTATTAAATGAATATTTGAATTAAATTGGTATTCGAATTCGTCATAGAAGAAAATATTTTAATGAAGTTAAATTTATATATTTAATGATCGTCATATAATATACATCTCTTTACATATTGATTTATGTAATCAACAAAGCTAGTGTTGTTTAAACGTTTGCTTACAAATGTTGTTGCACAACTTAAATTGTTGTAATTTAAAAATCTATCCAAACCGTTTAGTTTGAAATTAATTGGATAATGTATTTAGTTACTAATATGGACATTGGACATTGCTGTTATTGCACAAACATCAGAACATTATTTATCTTGTTATTAGATTTTTGACTGTACTGTAACCGTAAAATTAATAATGTGCACAAAATGTCAGCTATAAGATTCATGAAATTAAATGATTGTTTTGGGAAATGTGCATCATATATTTAAACCTATCTATATATTATGGTCGAGTATGAATATACTTATGTATAAAGCATATTACTTATATATTACTTAGGTATATATACAATTACGTTTATTATAATGTTAACCAGAATTATAAGTTTATTATTATAAGTTTTTATCAAGTGCATAGCAATGTATGTGTCTTGCTCGTAAAATTCATACCGTAAACTGGGGATACTTGAGACAGTTTTAACAAAACTTATACTAATACTGATAGTTGTAAATAGTTATATACTATATAATAGTTAATAATATATAGTTCTATAATGCAAGAAGTTTTGCAATTTTATTTTAGTATAATTAGCCACACAAAGAAAGTACTCTTTTTGATCAATTAAAGCGGCTGTCTCATGTTACCATCATCTTAGAGTTAGTTGGGACATGTTATTTTATACGTTTCTTTAATATGACAATGTTAACTACCTAAAAGACAATATGTGTATATAACATCTGTATCGTGTAGACGCAGCCTTAAACCATAGAATGTTTTCAGATAGCTATAATAAACTTTAAAGTATCTTTAAAATCCTAAAAATACCTTACATACACCTTTCACGTATAAAACTATATACGTTCAAGGTCTTCTTGAAACTCAAGGAGTGACTGTGAATACGGGCCATAGTTAAAGTGTATGTGACTAGACATAAAACATTTAATACTTTGAATAATAATTTGTTTTACATGTTACGGGTTTCGTTTTATTTTTTGGTCGTGTAATGTAGTATCGCGTAATGTCTCGTAGATACAAGCAATTCTTGCATACGGATTCTAAGATACCATACATTTAAAAAAAAAGAAGACAATATAATGGTAATTATGAATATTTAATTTTTCAATAAAATATATAAATGATCGCGTATTAAATAGTATGTTTTTCAGTAATATAGTGACTCAATTTTCATTGATAAATTTACGAAGTGATTAGGTAATCCCGGAGGAGATGCACGTAAACTTCCCGCACTAATTTTAATGAAAATTTTGGTGTACATAAACTATTTTAACAATATTAACTGTGATACTGATAGCGATTTAATAAGTTTATAATAATTAGCAGTAGTAGTAGTAGCGGATCAAAGTGTGGAGATTTTGGGTGTTTAAATATGCCTTAATGCGGGGTCAGACATTTTTATATAGCGCATTAGTGCCTTTAAGGTACGTTTTCCTCCCCCTTCCCATCCTCCCCCCTAACTCTTTTGCCTTTGGCGCCTCTCAAAACACAATAGCTGAACACCCTTGATAAAATTCCTGGATCCACCCCTGCTTAGTAATACTTAAAAACCTATGGTTATAACTTACACTGGTTTACGCTGCTTTAGTTTTCCAGCTATTACAGCTGAAGCAAATGTTAGACGCGACACGTGACTTGTTCGATGCATTGGTTATCACAAAGAAAGATGTAAAGTAAGTACGCCGTTGTGATAAAATCAATGCATCTGAAAAATCACGTTACCTGCGTCGTGTCACCGTTTGCTTCAGCTGTAATAGATGGAAAACTAAAGCGGCCATTCTTATTAATTATGCAAACCAGTGTATATATAAATTTAATTTAACTTACGTGCATCAAAATATTCTTAAAAGTTGATGTGGTTCTCCGCCGCATTTACAGAATCGCCCCGTTTTTTTGTTGTTTCAAGATCAAAGTGGAATTGAAGTTAATTGTTTAGGGTTAGAGTTAGGGTTTAGGACTACGTTTAGGGTTTAGAGTATAATATTTCTATTTAAAATAATTTTTATATTAATATATTAATTTAGATTGATGAAATTCATTTCAAGGTCAAGTGGAAATTATGCATGTAAAAAAGCGGGGCGATTCTGTAATAGCGCCTATCACCTCCGAGATTACCAAATCCAAGGGCAATGCAAATGGGTATTACACCGGTTCAATAAATGACAAATGGTTATTACACGTAATATTACTCTTATTTAAAAAATAAAGATTGTGAAATATGAATATGATGTAAATTATTTAATAAATATTACAAAATAATTCAATTATTACTATTACTATTAGAATTATAGTTTACTTGACTAAATTAAATTAATAATTATTAAATTATATCTCTGCGGCTCTGCTGTAGGTTAAATATATCATGTTGGCTTTCAACTTTAATTTCCAATATTATAGCTAAATATTGCACCAAGTAAAACATGAAATAAGTGTGTGAAATAAGCATATTGATATATTCGTACTATACTTTAATGAGTTATGATTAATACTCTTGTGTGATTATAATTATATAATTAGAAACAGTCCATATCCGAGACAAACTGTATCTGATTCAAATCGTTTTTTCTATACGCATTTGCATATTACTTTTTTTTAAGATTGGTATATTAATGATCTACTATATTAAGATTAAATGTAAAATACAATATGATATTGTTTGAATATACTATATTATATTATGTAATATTTTGTTTGCTTATCGTACATGTTTTAATATCAGACATTATGGCCTTACTAATAAAAGTATGGTTGGGCTTGAGCAACATAAGAACAAGCAATTGCTTCAAACTCTATCAATACAACACCAATTGCTCGTTATTTTGTGCTCACGCTCAAGCTTATTTTCATTGGTACCGATAATTTTGTCGCGGTAGACCTATGTTTTTAATTAAGTATACCTATATACCCAAAACAAACCGTACCAGAGGTATGGTTTGACTCAGGTATAGTTTGACTCGGGTGTACGGACTGACCTGCTACCTATTTATATTAAAATAGAGATTGTAATCAGTTGATTGATACCAAAATCTTTTCTGTAAGTTAAACATATTCTGGTCGCTGTCAACTTTATTGAAAGCATTTATAAAAAGAGCAAAATATTCAAATCACATAAAATTCAAAACATCAATATAGCACTTAGCAGTAAAACTAAAACAATAAAACCTACACATTAATAAGACGTATAGTTAGAAAGACAATAGAAGTATATTTTTTATTATAGAAAAATACATTATTTTAATGTTTAAATAATTGTCTTCTTCTACAATAAAAAATACAATTCTATTGTCTTTCTAATTAAGCAAAATAATTCATTTAATTTATAAAAAATAGTTTATAAAATCAACAAAATCAATACTTATGTTTTCTCAAAAATAGAAATAATGAATAGCTCGGAAAGTGTTTATGATATTTTAAACGACACAAAAAGTAATCAAATCTGTTTGATAATAAAAAGTTGTAGCCTTAGTCTTAGGTATTTAAAGTAAAAAATCACAAATCACAAAAAAAGAAGGTAATTTGGTTATTATAAAAGGAATTACAGACAATCCGTACTCATGACAAACCATAACTTTGGGTTTAATAAATATAATATTAAGATAATTATGTTTTATATTAATATACTGCAACATAAAGTCTTTATAATTAAACATTTTTTAATATTGGTAAATTCTATGAGACAAAAAGTATGCGTAACAAAAATAAATGGGTACTGTTTGACTCCGGGATATGATTTGTCACAGGTACGGACTGACCTGTTACCTTATAAAACTCCATACTAAATTTAATTATTACAAATGCTATAACTTGTTTTAATAATTGACCAATTTAAAAAAATATAATCAGATTTAAAACTAGGAAGACCTAATCTATCTTTGTAGACAAATATTTGTTTAAACTTTAAATTTAAATTTGCAACTGAACTATCTATTAGACTTAGTATATGAATATGATAATAAAAATACTAAGCCTTTTCAATACTGAAATTTAATTAGCATTTTGATCATTTATATTTCATTCCAAAAATGTATTAACACAGATTAAATTATTTTATTCATTTTAGTTGATATTGATATTCAATTTGGAGATGTATCTCAGATTGAACCAATTCCAGTACAGAATGATGTTAATGGGCTAGTACTAGGGATGATGTTTCACATACAGCTATTTTGTATTTAATGGGTGATGAAGATGATGAAGAAGTTAAATATATCAGTGATGGAGATATCGAGGATGGAGATGGCGAGGATGGAGATAGCGGGGATAAAGATGATGTGGCTGATGATAGCAATAAACCTATTTATCCAGGCAGTTCATTGTCTAAGCTTCACAGTGTTATTTTAGTTCTACTTTTTCGCTTAGATATGGTTTGTCATTGGAAGGGGCAGTGGATATTTACTTTTTGCTGCAAGCTAATATTGGGAATGTATTTAAACCTTTGAGCAAACATTTCATTAAATCCTATTACAACAAAATTGTATGTGACATGGTTATTTCTTTCTATTTCCAAAATTGCCATTCAAAGTTAAAAAATAATCAGTTATCTTGTTGTGATACAAATTATACAGAATCAGAATTGAAACATTTAAATTCATACTTTATTTTTCCTACAATAAAAAAAGAATTACAAAATATATTACAACAAATTAAGATGGGACACATTAAAAAGTCTCAAATTTATCAGATAACATCAAACGGAAAGTAATTGATTGTGACTTATTAAAAGACATTGGAGAAAATGATTTTACAATGACAATGAATGCGGATGGAGTGTAAGTTTTTAAATCAAAATCGAATAGTATGTAGCATATTACATTCGCCGTCAATGAGTTAAATTATTCTGATGGTGCCAACAATATTATTTTAGGTAGGTGTAAGTTATTTGATATTAAAATGTAGCTTTTCATATTTTATCTCCGTTTCTAAAACTCTTTTTTTAATAGGATTTACAGATTATAATATAATGAAGTGTATTTTTCTCATTTTTATTGAAGTTACATTATTTGTTAAATAGCTTATAATGTAAGTGAAATAGTTATCTTAATATTTTTTCAATATTTACCACAATAAATTACTTTAAAAAATTGAATTATATATTATAATGATAATTTTTGTTTCTCCATGTGTTAAATTATTACTCTGTTGGATTGCCCTTATAATGAATTGTATATAATATTACTTTATTATGTATATTATAGGTTATTGTCTGGAGATGTACTTTATTTTTTGATGATAATAATTTTTATATATGTTTCAAAATAGATATATTAAAAATACAACATTAACAAATAATTATATTTTGCGATCAAATTGACTTCTTCGTTTTTTAATCTTCATCTTCCTAGTGTAAAATGAGATGAATATAATTAGTGATGTACCAATTGATAATTATCTGAAATAAAAATGAAATATGTAATTATTTATATACCTATTTTAGGTGCACTGTGGTGTGGAAGCGGCAAGCCTCCAGTATTTCCTTTCATGGATGAATGTATCGATCAAATTAACCAGTTATCCAAATTTTTCCTCAAAATCAATACATCAGATGCCCCAGCAAGATCTTACCAGAAGTAGTGTACACAGTTCAATGGCATTTATGGATGTGATTATTGCATGGATCCAGGAAAGTCAGTTGTCAAAGTCGTGGTCATGTTGTTGTCAATACTCCAGAAGGCTATCCTAGAAGAACACATGAACAAACTATGCAGTAAGCTTAAAGTTATATGTACTATGTGACTTAAATATTATTTACATACAGGAAGTTATTATTTTGCTTGTTTTTGTCTAAATTGTTACATGCCTCTAGTTTTGTTTTGTTTACCATGTTATGTTTTGTCTCTGTGACGTTTCGTCCTGGTTACGTTTTGTCCTGATACCGTTTTAAGAAACAATTAACATAGTAATTTATATATACATAGTACATATTTTCAAACATGATCGGATCAACATTTAACATGATATATTAATTCGACAGATTTGCATGTGTAGCTGTGGAAAAATCAAAAGCAAAATGTGGTATCAGAGGACCAAGTCCCTTATTGAGATCAACATCACTCGATATTGTCCGTGGCTTCCGAGATTATGCACAATTCCTGTCTTGGTGTGGCAAAGTATGCATATTATGTAATATTTAATTAATTTATCATGTACATGTAAAATTCACTTATGTCTTCATTTATGTTTTTATACTACAGTATTTATGTATATATATATGCAGTTTCAGTCATTACCGAATTTTAAAAACAATACATCTTTCAAAATATAAATGAAAACATTTTATAATGTTTGTATTAAATGTTTAATAATTCATTTGAAAATAGTAATTCTATTCAGTATTGTATTACATTCCATTCTTTCAATATATTTCCAGCTATTTTTTGAATTTGTGGATGCGAACTGCTTTTTCACCAGTTGATTTAGATGCCTTCATTTTGAACACCAAGTTTCC
>JAYRBW010038404.1:0-11792 GCA_036023295.1 Invenusta paracnida | reverse complement strand
GAATTGAAATAGTAGCTGGGTACATAAATCGTAAAACTAAATGTTATTATACTATATTGTGAATTTGGACACAAAATAAAAAGCATCATTCATTCGGGTGGAAACAGACTTTCCTCCCTCATGAAAATAGCTATTGTATCATATAAATTTCCGGTGGCGGCTGATACCCTTAGTTATTTATAATTAATATTGATCATATTAGTAGATATATACAAATATCTGTACATTATAAAGAATTTTTAATCAAAGATCGTATAAAGACAAAAACGTGTCGACAAATTAATTGTTTTTCATAATTTCGGAAAAAGTAACACTATTTTATCCTAGTCAAAATAGAAACCAAATACGAGAGTGTAAAATAAATATCAGCGTAACAGTGTTTATTTAAACTAAACATGGAAAAGTTCATCTTTCTGCCCATGACTAAACATGACAGAGTTCAACTCATTCGGACAATCCGTGCGTTTAAACAGAACCATTTTTTTTTTAATTTTCGGAAATCAGAATTTCTGACTCGTATAATATGTTTCATTATTTCACGAGTACAGCCCACACGACTGGACTTATTGGAGGAAACGATGCATCCACTAGTCCATACAATCCCCAACGGTGTTGAATGATACATCAATGCAAATGTGAAGGCCCGAAATAGAGCCTTTTTTATATTCCAGGGAATGAGGATATATTACATATATGAATTGAATCGATTCGCAAAATTATTCCTATAATCGATCACAATAAAAACGACAGCGTCACAGAAATCAAAGCCAAAAAACGTTAATAGAATGTATTGATCGTAGAGTAAGACTTTCAAGAGTTGTCGACATTTTGTTAATTCTCCTGAAAGTTGCCTGTTTTACTCATTATTCAGCCCTGAAAATGCACTAAAATCACAAGTGTTATTGTATAAGTTGTGCAATTTTTATTATAACAAATTGGTTTCAAACTACTTTTGCACGACACTAAGGATTTCTCTAACGGACTTTCAAGGACTTTAACGAACTTTCAAGGACTTTAACGGACTTTTAAGGACTTTAACGAACTTTTAAGGACATCCTCCTTGCGATATTTTTTGCTTTTATAAAATTAAAGAATATTTTAAAATTGTTTAGAATTAATTAATGTTTGTTAAAAGTCGTACATCTAGTTTATATCGATTATTAATTTATACCTAGTCAGCATTATGACATATTATTCTTAGTGCATTTTTATATCAATCTTATTGTATCATAATATAATTTCAATATTTTATCTTTCAGCTTGTTTTTTGGCAGTTGATTTTATATTTTTGCTACGATATCCTACTTGTTTTGATATCAATTACAATATTTCATTTACATGCGCTATACATTTTCGTGAATAAAAAATCCTTTTATTTTAATCCATTTGATGTATATAAATGTTTAGGAAAAAAGTTATATAGTAAATATTTAGATTAAATTAATTTTAAGTGGAAATAAATATATATTTATGCAACTTTAACATTCATCGGTACGTCGTCTGTAATAAATAATTAATTTATTGTCTGTGTATCTAAAACCTTTTTAATACATTTAATCGATTTAATTGCTGTATGTGAATTTTAAAACATTTTTTTAAAGAAAGCTTTTGGATAGCAGGATGATTAGTATAGTATTCAACTGCATACAGAATCAATAAGAGTCGTATGCTCTGGTATAAGAACTCTATATGTATGTATCTATACAAGATTTATACTTAATTTCAAGTGAAGCTTTGCCTAGTCATAACATTAAGTCTCTCTTTATGACTCAGATCATCTGTCGAGTACAGATCCCGAAGATCAATTAATTGGCTGAATTATAATTAAATAATTTTACGAATTGCACAAATTACCCGAATTCCTCAATTTAATCATATACGAAAACATATTGTGGTAACACGTTGGGAATAAATTTAAGTTTTCGTTGTATTATTTATGCGGATATAATAAAATAACGTTTCAAGCGTATTAAATTTAGATTTGAATCAAAGGTGTACCTATATGTATATAAAATGTATTATTTTCTGAAGTTTTGTTTTAGAATAAGTCAGGTTGAGAAGTTTTACAATTGCTTATATATGTATTCATAATAAACGAAAGTGGCAAACAGTTTTTAAACTTAAAGCGAGGGATACCTATACACAGATTTATATATATTCATTCATATATTTGTAAAATATGTAGATCTCTTTTTTTGGTTCATTTTCAGTTAAGGAAACCCGCTTTATTAAACGTTTAATGCAATCTAATCTATACTCGAACGATACAAAATTAGACTAACTAAAGTTTCTCATTTATGCTACTACGTCGTATATTTTTTTAAACATTATTTTATTTTATTTTTAAATTTGAAACTTATTTAAAAATTAACTTGTTCAACATGTTTATTCTTTTATAACTAGAAACTTGACTTAATTGTTTTCGCAAAGCATCTTTTGGATTTTATAAAAACATTATAAATATGAATACAAAGTAATGTTTATTTGTTATACTCTTTTAGCGGTTCAACTTAGCCTTATAAAGTTAAAACCATTTTTAAATAATAATATGTAATACAAATATTTGTTTTTTTCTAATTATTGAATACATTAAAAGTGTAAAGTAAATTATATTGAAAAAATTATCATGACTATTTTCTAATTTTAATAAATATTATAAATTAATAAATCTCTTATTTAATTGAATACTACACTAAACATTACATAATATACATGTTCACATGTGTGATTGTTTAACGAATTGTCTTTTTATTCCCATTCCGTTTCAGATTACTGGGATTGTTCGCTGTGGTTATCATTTCGCTTATCGAACCAGTGAAATCTGAACATGATTTGGTAACATACTGTATTCAATATGGTGGCAGGAAATACGCTTACGAATGCACGATGTTGGGCTTCGTAGGAAGTAAGACTAAGAGAAACGAAGGACCTAGTAAGTTTTAAATTTATTGTACATATGTAATAGCTACGCTTACGGTAAATCTAGGAATCATTAGAAAGTGAAATTGTGTAGCTTTGTTGATGTTTAATAGATTACATAGTTTCATGATGGCTAAATTTAATTTGCGTATTAAATATAAGCATAACAATGTTAATGCCCACATACACGAGAATCCTGCATGCGTATCCGGGTATGCAGGAAATAGTTTGACTTTGTTAAACATGGATGTGCATCTAAGATGCTCGTGTAAGATGCTCGGGCTTTGCCTTTAGTTTACAAAAAATTTACCTTTGTATTCTGAAATTTTGTGCAATCGTTTGGTTATACAAACTGTAATACACACAAAAATATGGAGGTATATACAAATTGATATACTTATATTTCACTGGAATGAAATGCAGTAAAGTACAATATTGATTCAATCTAAAATTAAACTTTAACTTTATCATATCTTATGTACTGAAATTGAATTGAAAGGCATTGTCACATAGGTAAACTGGAAAATAATACACTTGGAAAGTCCTGATCTTCTATTATCTTTGTGAAACAACCGCGTACCTAAAATGAAATATTATTATTTAATTACATAATTTTAATCAGTACACTTACCCATATAATTATAGGAGATAGTATTTGAATGCAAACTAGATGAGCATCGTACAGGCAAGAAATTAATTTAAAACTAGGACTATGTCTACTAATACTATAAATAGTTAGTTAGGAATATTCGAAATGTACATTTTACATAGTTTTTATGCATGCCTATGTATGTATTACTATAGCATGTCACTATTTATAAAGTTATTCATTAAATGACATGCCAATATTTCTAACGTAGAAATAAAATGTTGAATTGAAAATTAGGACTGACCTAGTATTATTCCCCCATCTCTCTCTTTCTTTCTCTCCAGCTAGTCGGCTATTCAAACGCTCATTGATTGGGCATCGGTTTCAAGGTCACATGTGCTGCAAAGGAGGTAGACAATGCAGTTTACAAACCGTCAGATCAATATTCTATCAATTTTGCTACGATCGACCCCAATTGCTAGGAATTTGGAATCCGAATTCTAAACAATTTGTAAGAATATTATTATGTGGTTTATTATGCATATTATGTTTAATTTATTCAAATCACTGTATTATGTATGTGATGTACTTCCTTGATTTACAACTGAGATATGTATTGCAGGCATTGCTATTTAAGCTATAGTTGCCAGTTAGGAAAATTCGTATTATGTAAGATCCAATGTAAGTAAAGATTAATATCCCCGTATGTCGAAAGCAATAATTAAATACGCAATTTTAAGATATTGCATTTCTTTTACAAAAAAAGTTGCTTTATATAATTGAACAATTTTCAAGTTGTAAATTAAACGTGTTTTCGTGCCAATTAGCTATTCCACTTCATTAGTTATAGATATAAAGACAAGTGGGCACTTCATATAGCTCCTACAGCATGAAAATTTAAATCCGAAACAAAAATCATTTTTATTATTTTTGATAACGCGTCATGCCACCGACGAACTGGAAAGGTGGACACTTGCCAACTCACAGTGCTATATTGAAAATAGTCGAAATGCATTTTCTACTTTTAAAGCTGCTTTAAAACTAAAACTTAAAGAAGCGAACATGGGAAAGGTTGAACGTTTGGCTACCTTAGCACATCTGTGTGAGCAAAACTTGGAGTGAGTCATAACCAAAGACGTTTAAATATACTACCTAGACTAGACACGCGCCGTATACATATAATAGATAATATTATATTATATTATAAAATACTCTAATGAATTATCCATTTCCAAAATGACTTCTATATAAATCTACTAATGATGATAAAAATAGCTATTCGTCGATTTCAAAGATTCTATATATTTATTATTGAACTCTCTAAATCTACTAGTGATGTGACAAACATGTTGTCATCGTAAATACATATGTTAACTCAAAAATATGTTTAACAGAAACACTCAATATTAATAAAATCCTTTTTGCTCAAACACTGATAATATTACTTTTAAGTATAATACATATTTTGACATACGATACGATACAATATATGCATCATAGAGTAATTACACATAGAGCTCCAACTCTTATTGATTCGGTATGCAATTTTATACTACTATTGTTATACCAAAAAGCTTTTGCAAAATATTGTTTTAAAATTCACAACAATTAAATCGTTTATGCAGTAAAACATTTTTAAATACACAGGCAATGAATTATATATTACAGACAACTTACGTATGTTAGAACTGTATGAATATGTATATTTTGCACTTAAAATGAATTTAATACGAATATTTAATACTACTTTTGTTATGGCCATCTACATTAAATTCATTAAAATAAAACGATTTTATAATGACGACGATTTACAGCGCGATGTATATGAAATCAATAAGAGTCAACACTCTGTATATTATTACTCTATGCTATCGCTAAACTGGGGCAATTGGGTCAATATTATAACCATAAAATCGATATTCGACCAAACCCATACTGGTTCTATAAGGGGGCGAATTCCATCTTCCTTTTCTCATTTTATATTGTTGCTGTCCTCTTTAAATCAATAAGCAGAAAGATATAAATTTCCAAAAATAATCTTATGTAATTTTTTAAATGGTGTTACATTTATTGCATAATATTCTATTAATTCGTAGGATGTCACAAAGAGTCTATTGAAAAAGTCCGTTGTATAATAGGTATATTTCATTCATTTCTTTAGACTTGTTCGACTAATATCGACTATTATGATGTATTTTATACATTTTTAATGTTTTAATTAAACGATAATGTTTTATATTGTATTGAACATGCTTTTGTTCTAAACATATTTTACGTCGTTTTTTCGATGATTACATAATATAGGAATTTTGTTATCTAGAAAATATCCAATTTTGTAATGATCAATTTATCATTTAATTGATTATATGTGATTGTTGAGTAAAACAGATTTTAATCATTAATCAGATTAATGGATTTTAAAAAACATGTAACATTCTATGCAAAATTTAACATCTATTAGTCTAACAGAATATGTGAAAATAGTAGGATTGTCCCTAAAAAGCATGGTATTGATAATGATTTAGTAAATAGATGGCACAATTTCTTTAGACTGAATCTCTTTAGTGAATGCTTGAGTCATAATACAGTCATAATTGATGGTATGTTTTCCTCTTTAGGTGAAATACGGGTTAAACAACTGCTCTCAGCAGCCCGCGCTGCCTCGCCCGTACCACCGTCACCTCTTTCCTCAGAAGCGGAATCCAATCGGCCCCAACAACTTTTCACTGTTGTGGAAGGTAGTCCAGCCAACCTTGACTTCCGTATACCCTCAGGAGGTTTCCTGGAGCCCCCCTTTGTTGACTGGTACCAAAATGGCGCTAACTTTGAGGCTAGCGAGCGTTGGACACAGACAGTGCGCCGGGATACTGCCCGCTTAGCGTTGCTTCGTGTTTGTCAATCGGACTCTGGATTATACTCAGGCGTCTTCTACGATAGAACGGGACGCAAAAAAGTCAAGGCCAGTGGTAGGCATGCACGCACATACATATTTTAAAAGTTTCAATTTCTCTTGTTTATAATAAAATTATAAACAATAGAAGTAAATATAAAGATGTATGTACGTCTTTATTATTTTTATTTTATAAATAAATTTGTTTCTGCCTTTGTATTGTATTTTCTAATGGAAGTTATACGAGGGGAATAAAACAATAAAAAAATACTATAAGTTATGATTGTAATAATTTATTTTTCAAATATGTACCTACTCATATTTTGACAAATATAACTTTAAATATAATTGTTATTTTTTATAAGATGTTAATAAAAATAGTGAAGTTATTATGAGCAATTTCCGCTCAGCACAATATATTTATAGTTTTCTTGACTTATATAAATGCAAATATTTTTTGTTATTACTTGTAGTGAAAATGTAACATTGTTACTTAATAATTCTAAATGTAATCGGTGACATAGATATTTAATAAAAATTTGTTTTACAAAATAAATTACTGGTTTATTAAGCTAGTTTTTAAAATAATGGATAGATGCTTTGATTTGTTAATAATTACTTTTACAACTATTTACTTAATTAATAAAGTAGTATAGTAATATCATGGTAATATTTTAAATTATCATTACAATCTGAAATAACTAATACAAAAATTATTATTTTCCTGAAATTGGAAAGAAAAGTATCACTTTTCCATGCGAGAAGAATCTATTGATTCGAGAGAATGCAACGATCAATAGAAATCCGAGTATAAAAATAGTACTTTTCTAATGAAGAAATGTAATTTTTTTATATGGATAGGTCGAAAAACCATTATTTAAATGGAAGTAAAAAATCAATTCTAAAGTTGTGAAAAAGAATCAATATCAATATAACAAATAGCTGATATACAAATTGGTTAAAACTAAAGAAATGATAACAGACAAATTATTGATTTTTTTATAAGAACTTTATAGAATTGTCTACCGTGATATATGAGTATATTAGCGTGATAATATAGCTGCAATGAAAAAAAACGACGTTCCTTCACAGGAAAAGCACATTTCTATACGAGGATATCTATTAATATGAGTTATAGTAAATAAATAGTGTACAAAAAAGTAAAACATTTTTTCTTACACTTTTTGTAAAGAAAAATTGACTTTTCTATCTAGAAAAAAAGTTAGTTATCAAATACGTATATATAATTTGGAATTAGCAGTAACTCAATTCTAAATAAAAAACCACACATCTTTATGATTATTTTACTTTATAATTCTTATAATCGATTATTTCACTTCAGTGGAGTTGCAAGTTCAGGCGCCTGGTCCCCACCAGATCACCTGTCACCTTGGTGATGTGGAGACCCAAGAGGGGTGTGGAGTTACACTACAGGTCAACTATATCGGTTTCAACCGACCACCTACCGTCCACTGGCTTAAGAATGGCGACCAATTGGCCACTCCTTTAAACGAAGCTTCTACAACTGGTGGTAGGGGGCGTTGGCGAAAGGCGGCCATAACAGAAGGCTCTAGTATTATCTCTGAAGCGGTAGACAAAGAGGATGAGGGTGTGTACACCTGTGTTGTCACAGATCCCACCACTGGAAAGACTTTGGAGTCAGCAGGTGTGTTATCAAGAAGACATTTTCTGATAACTTCTATATATCCTGTTATATGTTATGTTTCCTTTCAATTTTTTATGGGCACAATGTTTCCTTAATTAATTATCGAACAACTTATTAATATGCGTAAAATATAAAAAAAGTAAAGAGTAATTAATTATCTATTTAAAAGATCGTTTTAAACGATCCATTTTTATTTATGATAGTTTCGCTTTATTATATTTTGAATGTTATTTTGTGTACCAATATACGTTTAAATAATATTAATATGTTATTTTAATAAGAAGCTTGTTATATTTATATAATAAATACTTTTTAAATATTCTAATTGTTTTAATAATTTAGAATAGTGGAAACTCTACAATCATAAGTGCAAGCACTTATTGACATTTATTTAAGAAGATTTTATAATTACGTTATACCAAAGTACTTACCCCTTTCTCGAAACGTATTAGTCGTATGTTTTAGTCATATTATAATGTTTATGTTTATATTTATATTTTTATTTTTATATTATGTTTTGTTTTCATTTTTAATCTTTTATATTACTGATTATTACCTGTAATTAATGCTTTTTATTAAACGCATGTTGCATTCATTATACTTAAAACTCAACCTCATTCAGATCTTAAAGTCGGTGAGTTGTGCATGAATTTGACTTATTCTCAGTTCAGCTCATCTCTTTTTCGTCTCAATTCAGCTCTTGTTGTGGGTCACTCTCATCTTTACCCTATCCTTTCGCTTATTGTCTTCAACACAAGTATATCATTGTGCATAAGACTTTTTCCAGTATCAATCTTAATGTACACAATATTTGCGACATTGGGAACACAACTTGATAGTGTCGTGGATAGGTATTTCTTTTCATTAGGTGTCATTTAGCATTATTTACTGTTATCATGTTATTAACTTTCGTTAGCTTTTAGTCATTATTATTTATTATCATTTGCCTCATTAGTATATTATTGGCTGTCTTTAGATATTTTATTCCGACTTCTAGGAATAAGGAAAAATTAACTAATGTATAATGTGTCTTTAAATATGAACCTCAATATATTATTTACTCTATTCAATTTCACTAATTTAGTTTTCTATTTCTAGTTTAGCAATCATTTCACGATATATTCTTCTTGAATTTCTGTCTGAAACTTTAAAAATAATATTATTTGAATTATAATAATAGTTTAGTTAGATAATATAGACATTTCATCACACAACATTCTTAATATTTTTCAGAACTGTATATATTTAATGTCAATCAATACATATATATAGTCAATAAAATAAAATAAAACCACAATGAATAAAAATTATTATATTATCAACGTTTCGAGAAGCAACTGCTTCTCATTCTCTTGACTTTTCCCAAGTAATTTTGGAATTATCATGTTATATAAATATATAGTATATAGTATATATATATATTATATATATGTATACAATTTGTTATATTATATTTTAAAATAACGTTTGGTTATTTATTAAATGAATATTATTTATAGTTTGTTAACCCGATGATGTTCTTTTAATATATATTGCTTTTTAACCAAAATTAAACCTTTCTAAATTAATTTCTAAATCCTTTGAATTTAATTTTAGTATATTTTGACATAATAATCTTTTCAAAATTAATTTACTTTTTTTAAACTTCAATACTAATAAATAGAGGAAAACATGTTTGCCTTGTACTTTTGCTATTATTATTGTCTGTTGATGTGACTTAATGTGTAGGCGATCTTTTAGCATTATTGTTGTCTGTTGTTGTGACTTGAAGTGTAGCCGATATTTTGCTATTATTATTATCTGTTGGTGTGACTTAAAGTGTAGGCGATCTTTTGCCGTTATGTTCGCCAGCATTCATTATGTAATCGAAAAAGCTCTTTAGTCTGCTTATCACTCGATTGACAATTATCATCTAGGCACTATTGGGAATTCAATTTACAATTATTAACATGAAGAAATAACCGTTAAGGAACTATAATGAGCTCAAAATGCGTTTTTATATTAAATTGCACTGCATTGTTATTTTTTTATCAAAATTATGCGTATATTAAAAACCAACAGAAACATTAAATCAAACATTAAATCAACATTATATTATGATGATATTTCATAAATTACAGTTCAATATATGTTTCAAATTATTTCTAGTTACACTTGTTTGTTTGTATTTCAAATGTTTATTTGGTTGGATATCTGCTTGAACCTTGTCGTAAATAAAATTATTATTTGTTATCTGTTTTCAAATAAATAATATCATGAATATGTATTTAACAGCAAGAAATATTTTAAAAATTAAGTATATATGGTATTTTATTCGTGTCGATCACTACATTTCTGTAATTATTTCAACATTTTGATACATGAATAATCTGATAAGATAATTTTATACAAAGACAACATAGTACTATACTATCCCATTTTACAATTCTATTAACGAATATTGTGAAGTTTTCTTTCATAAATTTCATGTGTTTATGTTTATTATTTTAAATTGCATTAATTTCCGAAAATTTATAATATGTTGATTATTTTGTTATTTCTTTTGCATTAATTATAACTATTTACTTTAATGTTGCATACATTGATATATAGTAAATTATTTATCTAGGTAGCTTTTCTAAAGAGTCTTCCTAACATATAATTTTGTAATCATGTTATACATATAATTCAAAATTACAAACAATTGAAATTTTTTACTTAAAGTAAAGTTTCTATAAATAAACCTACTTAACATAATTTTTGTCTTTATATAATTAGTTTGCTTAATACCGAATACTTACAGGTATCTTAAAAGTGACCGCACAGCCCCGCTTTCTCAGAGATATGGAGTCTATATTCGTGATAGAAGGTGACCCTGTACTGCTCCAGTGTCACCTGGATCCGGCACACGTCAGTGGAGAAGTAGGTTGCTAAGGTCACAAGCTATACCTAATTCAAAATATTATGAATTCAACTTGACCTCGAAGCAAGCTGCAATAATAGCTATAAATTGGTGGCATCCTCATAGCAGCCATATGCTAAATAAAATATATAAATATATGTATTTTGAAAAAATAAATAAACTTACTTTATATGTATCCTTTTTTATTCATGTTTTCATGTTTGCTTTTCTGCATTGTAAGTAATAATTATATAAATGTTATGCTTTGCAATTATTACATAGAATGTATATACATAGTTTTTAATTTATGTTTTGCTAAAATAATAAAATCATCGTTGTACGTATAACAACTTATAGATATAGCATATTTACATTAACACATGTTTTAAATGATAAGTTTAAATGTTATATATACATTAGTTTTAAATTGTTTTTACAATTACATTTTAATTATATAATTATTTATTTGTTTAAAAAATAGTTTGCTTATACGCTGAACGATTTAATCATAATTATATACCATTTAAAAAGTAAATAAAAATATACTTTATATGTGCAAATATAAAATACATAGGTAAATCGAATTTAAACTAGTTTATTGTATGATAAAATGGTATTTCCGCGTATCTGGATTTATAGATATATAGTTTTATCTTTGTTTTGCACCGAGGAAACCGCAGGAAGAAACAAATCAGGAAGAAAATCCGAGTAAGAACTTATCAATTAAGGAAAATGGCAGGAAGAAGGTGGGGTCTAAGGGAGAATACACTACTCCGGAAGGTGGCGAAGAGTTATGTGCAGGGAGCCATAGACCACGCAGGAGGTGCATGGCAATACGCTGCAGCAC
>JAYRBW010038393.1:0-11793 GCA_036023295.1 Invenusta paracnida | reverse complement strand
TATATTTACAACACTTCTTCCAATATTTAAAGAATAAAGAAACTGGAGGGAAAATTGTTCGATATCTCGAAGAAAATGAATTTGATTTAAAATAAATTGTCCACTGACGCACAGTTTAATAAAAATAAGAATAAAGTAATTGTGAATAATAGAAGTAGGTATATTTAAAATATATATAATTTAAAAATAGATGCTATACAAGCTAAGCTTTAATTTAAGAATTAGAAGTCTTTTTCAAAATTCTATAATTATATCATCAAAACTATATGTTTAACATTGTTATATGCATATATATATACATACATGAAATAATGCCTTTTGGTATTATTAAAAAACGACAAAATCTTTAGCAAGCAACTAAGTATTATAATTCAGTAATGTGATTTTTATAACCAATTAACAAAAACAATGTTATCTTCATTTAAAAAGTTTTATTTAATTACATGGATAATATTATTATATGAAGCCTGTCTGCGTGTTGCAATTGAAATTAATAATTGCAATTATATACCTAGGAGATGTTAATGGAGATTCAATTAAAAGCTTAATACAATTTTCTAAATATTTTTTGTATCATATTATTACACTATACTTGTATTTACATACTGCAAGATACAATATGCATAAAAATAGATTTTTATGAAACTTTTTAATTTGTCAATATAAAACAATTTCCAAGAATGCTTTGATTCATATTTTGATATTTTTAAAACTATTTAAATCTATTATAGTATTTTTGAAAACAGCATATAAGTATATAGTGTTCTTACAGTATAATACAGTATTGTATAAAACACAACTATAGTTGTGTAACAATACATAGTTGTTATATGAGCTTATGATAAACTCTTTTAAAATATGTCTCGATATATATGGCATGTTTAATATATGTTTTTTAAACAACATAATATTTACAAATTATTTACTGGTTTAGTAAATATTTTTCAGTAAACTGAAATGGAAGAAAGTTAAAATATTAAAATAAACATTAAGATAATTTTCTTTGCAATTTTGTACAAGTTCTAATTTATTTGCTAAAAAGATGACTCACTTTTGTTTTTAAAATTTCAATTAGGTTTTTCGATTACATTTTATTCTTTTAATAATTAAATAAAAATTAACACATGTAAACTTAATTATTAGTGTAATTATTTAATAAAGCAGATAAGCATAATAATAATAAAATGATTTTTAAAACTTTATTTAGGTAATACAAACTTATTTTTTTATAATTATTATCTATGGAAGTTATATAATATATTTAAAAATTCTCTAAACCTGACAATTTTTACTATAACTTCAACATTAAAAATATATTATTCAGAATTAATACATATAATTAATTATTATACGTTATAAGTTTTACTTACTTAAAACTGTTTACTTTATTAAAACAATTGAATAATTGTTATCTGTTTATTATGTGTAAACTGAAATTTTTAATGGTATTCTTAAATATGTTGCTTTCAGTTTTGGCAGTGCTGTGCAGTTTTTTGTCAGCCACAGTTGCGGCCCTTCTTAGACGAGCCAGGACGACAACCGCCCTGGGCTTTGTTGCCATTTGGTCGTCGAATGATCCTTACTTGGTACGGCTTCATATCCATTAACAATTTATTTCTCATTAAAACACTTCCCTTTGTTTATTTTCACCCTTTTCAAAATAATTCAAATTTTAACAAATCTAAATATGTTAACTTTTAAACATATTTTACTTTGTATTAGTAAAAATTATACCACATTATACTGTAAATGGTGAATAATTTCTAATTAGTGTGACAGAATCGTATACGTTCAATGTATCTTAGTTCGCTTCTACATTTTAAAATATTTATTTAATGTATTATACTGTAGTATACATTTTTATATTATATATGCTAAAGACGACGTCATAGACATAATATGATGACTCATGCATTTTCCACACCACCCGAAGTCTCATTAGTTTTATGGTGGTTATTTTATAAATAATCTATGTATAACTTGTTTATAGATTAAACCATACATATTTATAGTTTTTGCGTTTTAAATCTCTACTGAACTATATTTGATTGGATTATATCTATATGCTTAAATCATTCTTAAATAACAACGATTTTTTTTAATTTGTAAGCAGAAAACCCGAAGCTTATATCATAATAAAAGTAATTAATTACATTTTTAAACATCTGATTAGATGACTGGTTTTATTCCGTCAGAAAATGTTAATGTGCCTGATGTCCTGTGTCATTTCTATAATATACATAATATACTCTTTAAAATAATATGATACTTGTTATTATTAATTATAATTTTTTATTGAATATCTTTCTGCCTAACCAGGATGGCTCATTTCTCCCGATTGAACGACCTTCAGAGTCTAGCAATGCTGGCTGTGATTGTCCTCTTAATAGACATGGACTGGAACGGTCCCAACTACCACCTACCACTGCGAATCAGTAGTGTTAGTAGTGCGGGGGGTGGGGGTGGCCATGTTTCTCGCTCCACCGTCACTACTACAGGTCCTTTCACTGTGGGGGCACCGCCTTCCCTCGCTTATGAAAATCCAACAGTGAGCACCGCCACTGGCATGTCCTCTCGTCATTCAACGATAGAAGATGAACTGGTAAGTGTCTTATTATATAGAGAGCAAAATTCTTTTTTGTATATTAACTAAAAATTGATATGTTCAAAATTTTTTATAAACATATATGTGAATCATTATTATTGTTGGAGGATACATGATACGTCGGAATATGGTGGAATATAATAAGCTATTTTAGTCTAAGATCTGATTTATGTATTCATCAGCTTTGAATAATTAAAAATGCAAATTAGTAAACTCGTGTAAATATGAGTAAAACAAAATAGTAAAATTCATATTGTAAGAAATTGATCTTTTTGTCTATCGCATATATTTTCTTTCATGTAATGTTGAATATTTTAATAATATGTATATATTACGTACATGATTTTATTGTGTGATATTATGTGCTGTGTCACATTAATACATTATTGATTTATTAAGACAATTAAGGAAATTTCCTTCCTTCAGTTAACATGAAAATGTCCTGGAATTTTAAAATCCAAAAACCGCGGGAACCCTGCATTTAGGATCTTTACACTCTTTATCGTTCAAGGTAATTTCTATGGCTTATAACTCTATAGTTTTGTCATCATTGTGTTTGAAGTTGTGGGTGAGTTCTTGATAAGAAAGGCATATTTTAATCAGGATGATAAGTCCTCCCCTCTTTAACATGTGTTCTCCTTCGTTTCTTTTTCTGTCTTTTTACAACTGTTGTACCCTTTGATTCGGGCATCTTTGTCTTCACTTATGCACTGGTTTTCTGTATGGCAGCAACGTTTATTTTATTTGCTTCCAAGTATTCTTCAAGTTCATTGATCTTAGTTCTTAGTTCATTGATCGTAGTCGAAATTCCACTGGATTATACAGAGTACTTTGAGACTTGTATCTTGACTCTTAGCCCCAGTTGTTTCTTTCTTCGTATTTCCAGTTGTTATCTTTCTTCATTCTTTATCTACTGGTTTCCCCATTGCACTTTGTACTCTGATAGACGGATTTATTACAGTTGATACACTTTATGCCATGGTTGTTCATGATATTTTTCTTGCATGTTTGACAATTTCTCTTTATCTGGATCTGACTGGCGTTACTTAGGTTTGTGGGCGCTTCGCCTCTGCATTCTTTGCATTCATTCACATGCCGGATCACTACTTCCGCTTTGTAAAAACAAAAGTTTTTAAATTAATTTTTATCACGTGACGCGTCAGCGTTTCACCTTTTCTACTACTCATTCGGTTAATAATATTTTGCAAATTTTCAGAGATAATGGAGGCATACTTAGGAAGTATTATCACATTAGTTTAATTCTTTTGTTTCCAATATAAAAATTCTTCACTTAGGAACCCCTGCGTACCTATCTACCTCATCGTCGTAGAACAGAAACACTTTGCATCTATCATGAGGTATTTGTCGCAGGACTGTCAGATTAGGTCGTGTGTTAATTAATATTTACTTACACAACTTAATCTATTTCATTGTTCTTGTTGTTCTATTTACTATTTTTCTTATGACTGTTAGATTAATTGTCATACATTTTATGTACATGTTTTTAAATAGTTCAGTTTATTCCAATTTCTTAAAATATGTTAAATAATTACATTATTTATTTAAAACGCAGTAAATATAGCTTTTTTGTATAATATTTTCTGAAACGGAAGAAATTTAAGAAATGCTGTATACTTTGATATTGTCTTCAATTATTAGTTTGTATAACGAGTTTTGGACTTTTAAAGTACTTTAAATGTTACCTTAAATATGAAAATAGGTACTTTCTAGAGTTACTACGAGGATTATTATTTCTGTTTTGCTAATCTAAATAATTTTAAGTTTAACGTAAACATTATAAATTTTTGGATAAAAGCAGCACTGAATTCTGTATACTTTTTGTCATATAATATTTATTAAAAGTTAGTATGTTCTTTTATAATTTTGTTTACTTGTGACTAAATAAAATATTTTTACAATTTAAAATAAATACTTTTTGAAAATAAAATGTATATTTTACAATACATTAACACTTTTTTTTCTTTAACAGTCTATCTTTCAATAGTTTATTAACTATAATTCTATCGACGTCTTCTAATATTTCTTTAATGTCATTTATGCTTTGCTGCTGATATTAATAGTTCATTTTTAAAACTGAAAGAAAATTTTTAATTTCCAGAAAGTGTTCAAATCTGTAAGTAATTTGGATATTAATGTATCCGTGCCAACTTGGCTGTAGAAAATGTTTAGCAACTTATGATACATTCTTTATTATTTATTTTATTATATTATAGTTTTTATGCATTGCGTTGATGAATAATTATTTAATATTTTGATGATATTAATACAAAATATTTTACTTTTATATGAATAATAACGGCATATTTATATTGTTAACCTATGGTAGGTATATATTGCATACTTTAAAAGTTAGCTATACTTTCAAATAGATGAGTTTACAAGGATTATATAAGTCATTCTTTTAAAAATGTTCATGCCCTATGCAAATATATAAGTTTCAATATATTGTAAATAATGTTGACAAAGCTTTGTTTCCATCAATAGGTAGTTATACGCTTATTATAGTTTTAATGAATATTAATGACATTCCTAAGTTGAGATTTGCTAAGCTATTGTAACATTTTAAATCAATATTCTTCCAATCGGAAATGAGGTCTGTTTATTTCATATGCTGAATGAAGTCTTAATTTGAGATTTGTAAGTAAATATAATGTAAGTAGACGTAGTTTTAAATTTCAAGTGATTAATATACATAATTAATCAGTGACTTACCCTTACAAATAATTAGATTTACAAATTGAAAAATATTGAAATCCATGGAACAATGTTTCTAACATTACCACGAGTTATTTTGTGTAAAGCTTATAGGTTATCATTTAGATGAAATAGTTTACTAACCACTTGATTAAAATTAATTTGCTGTTGTTTATTTATTAAAATGATTGTTAAATATTAATTACTGTGCATTAAAAAATATTGACTTCAATAAAAATAAAATATTATGTATAATGAACAATATTTTTAGAAATTTTAAATTAAGATAAATTAATGTAATTCTTCTGAAAATATCGATTACTTAATAATGTTATTTTCATAAAATATCTTGCACATCCGTATATTTAATTTGCGTGTAATGAGTGAATTGTTTTGAAAATTAGATTAGCTACAATAATCTAAACTTTTTAAATAAAAGAAGTTTTATACTTAAAAAAATCGAATATCTTATAACAAAAACAAGATCTTATAAACATCTAACTAGTTGTATTTTATTTTGCTCATAAGTTCTCTTTCGTGAATTCACTAAAATATCACACTAAAAGTTGGCTCAACATTTACTTAATGTATCGGTTATATAATATAAACAATATGTTAAGTAAAAATTGGATGATACGTTCAAAGTAAACACTAACACTCCAGTGATACATCATTTGACGGGATTTATGTTCAACCAACTACCTTTCATATATCCAATCATTGTCCGTTTGCCCACATGTCCAGTCTTCACTGGGGGGTGGAAAGTACGTGTCAATTTCCCCTGCAGGCTGTGGACTTGTGGAGTCACCCGGACTATCCACATGGATTGTTACCGAAATGTGTCAGAGTGAGTGTTGAGCGTTGGATCAGATGGACAAACTTAAAGAGAAAATCAATTACTACGAGGGAAAAACAATATTTTTTTACTGCTCGATTATAATTATCTCATGTATATATGATCAGCAGCTAAATTGTGCAAATCGTTTATTGATTTTTCGGGAATAAAATGTAATACTCAAATTTTGTTTAATTGGTTCAATTCCAACCTTATATTGCAATTAAATCTACTGTAAACTTTCATATTTAAGTTCATTACTGTAATTAACTTAAAAACGAAAGTTTGCACTTAAGTATTGAAATTCAATTCAATTTACCAAATGAAATATCCAAAGTCATTTTGTTCCCGAATTAAAGCTGATCGCAACAATGGAAATCGATAAATGCGGGTGTGGTTGTGGTTGTGGTTGTACGTAGTTGAGACAAATTTCAATTCTACTTTTAGTGTCAGGATCTTGATTTGATCTAAAAACTAGGCCGGAAAACTAAATTTCTATTAACAATATTCATACTCTGATTTTGGTGTACTAAATCTGTATTTTACTTCAGCGGGTTATATCGCTAATTGTAGTACTCTACCTATAGGAATAACGATTATGGTGTCTGGCTTATCGATTGATTCCATGTTTATTTCTTCGTTTTCTGTCTTTTAAAGCCATATAGTCAGCATCACACATACACTACGGAATCGAAATATCAAAAACAGCTTCTGAAAGGTGGGTGCCCTCTTATATTTTTATATACCATGTTTTAAAATATCTTGTGTTTTGAAAAGTATATATTATTTTTTCAATAGGTATAGTTTAAAAATGTCATTATTATTAGTATAATAATTTTATTTATTAATGATAATTCTTCTACAAATTGGTGCATTACTTTCGTATATGTATTTTTAAGTTTCAATATAGTAGTTGTATTGAGTTTAATATGTTAAGTATATTTTCAGTTTTGGTTAACTATTTTTGGTTAATTTATGGGAACATTTTATTACAATATATTTAAATATTACATAAGTGTACATACCTACAAGTCATTTTAAAGTCTATATGATTTTTTGTAGACATAACCTGGTTTATGTTTTCTAAAATTAAGTTTAAATATATTTGTATGCTTAATATTTAAAATATGTCTTAATTTAAATTCGACATACACGTCAAACTATTTATTTATTATTAATGTCTTATATTTAGTATTTTTATGATTATATTATATTATAGATATTTCAACTTCTTCAACAAAGAGAAGTACTCTTTTTATTAATGAAATATATAAATGTTCAGAATCTTCTATCTTTTAACTTTTTATTCTATTTTTTTGTTATCACAGCAAATTAGGGTTTTGTAGATTTGTAGTAAATTTTTTAGATATGACATGATATTTAAAAATGAACAAATATTACAAGATTTATAAACATTTTTATACACAAGAAGTATCTTATTAATTTATAAAGGCTTAATAATTTGGCTAACAATGATAATTTTCTTTTACTTTAATTTACGGAATCTCCCAATGAAATCTGTAAATAATTGCTATAAATAAGCAGGAATGATTGTACTTTTTTCAGATGGAGGTCCAGTTTCAGGTATATAATAAAATAAAATGTGAATTTATTACTTCTATGTTTGTACTGTGTAATATTTAACAACGTATATTTAATATTTATAGCAGTTCAGTAACAAGTAGATTACAGACGGTTGTAATGTTTAATTCTATAATTAAATATTTGAACCTTAAAAATTATTTCCTTATGTGTATGTATTTTGTGTAGACAAATTAAATTATATGTTTAACACGTATTCTTGTTATCTTGTAACAGGTATTATACTCTTTACCCTCTTAATTATAATTTATTTTTTATTAATAGTTTTCTAATTTTAATCATAGCTCTATTAAATTTGAAATTTATTATTATTACTTATGCACATAATTAGTTGTTTACTTACCATCGTTTGTATTATTTTCGTTCGACAAAAATAATTCGTTTTGCCTGCTAGTGAAATTTGATTTGATTTTCTAACTAGGTTAATAAGGGAAATCTTACAGTAATTTTCTAATAGTTTATTTATTAATATTTAATTATAACCCTATAATTAAATCCAGGGTATAAAGTTATGTGTTACAGTTTTTACTTACAATAAATTCAATATATTTTGTTGCATTTAAAATGAATTCATGAATCGAATGTATAGCTTGCATCTGGATTTCTGAACTGTTATAAATGTATTCCAAAACATTTTTATTGCCCGCAATGAAAATATATAATACTCAATCGTGTCAACTGTTCTTTGTTATCGTGATATCTTTGGTTTTTCTATGTATATGATTTGATTTCAATATACTATTTTCATCTATGAATTAATTATGTGTAATTTTTATTATGGTTTAATTTATTTCCACTTGCTTAAATTATCTGCTTTTCTGCGCTTTACGTAGTATGAAATTCTTCTTGCTCCTTTTAATCCCGATGCAATATTTTCTTACATATAAAATATTTAAATATTCATATATAGTGAGAGTGTATTTTTTACAAATATTTTTTATTTAAAGGCAAACAGATGTTTCTGAATTAAAGACAAAAATAAATAATGCAAACTTTTTTAGTTCTACAGTAATTTACTTCATTATATTTAGAAGTTTTCATAAATTATGAAACATATTATTAAATATAGATTTTTTATATATGTAGATTATAAATGAAGTGTTTTGATATTATGTTTGTACATAGTTGTTCGTACGTATGTATTGTAAAAAAGCAGCAATAGTTTGTATGTATGTAGTTGTTTGCGGAAGTTACCATATGTGAATTAGTATTATTTTAATTTTTCAAGATACTAGGTACCTATTTAAAATCGAGAGATGGAGCATAGGTTCTATAATATAATTGAGTGTTTATGCCTGTGTGATCTACATAGTAGTAGTAGTAATCGTGTTATATATAATGATATAATTATAAAGTATGAAATATAAATAGTTAAATCAAAAAGTAAACAGAAATTGTTTTACTTGTTAGATGGGTAATAAATGTCCATATTTTTATTGTTTATTAATTTTATACTTTATTTGTTCATTGATAGTTTATTAGCTGTAAACTTTTATATACTGTGCTCCCTTGTTTTAGGAGTTTTCTGTGTTTTTTTATCATTTTCTAACAGTTAAATATTTAAACTAAAATTCAAATTAATACTACAATCATAATATATTGTATAGTATTGATTTGTATTTCGTTTAATATTTTCCTGTATTATTGTAATAATTAGCGATGTTTTAGTCTCAAATTTTTCTTTATATAACCCAAGAATTGTATACTTATTTTTTATCATACATATGTGTTAATCTACTAGGAAGTATATAGGATTTCTTCATTTTATTTTGTGAAATTGTTTTATTTTATACTTAGATTTTCAGGTACTAAGAATAATAATTATTATTATTATAAACATAGTAAACAAAAACTATGATAACAATTTTTGTTATTAATCTAATTTTATATTTTAACAATATTCAGTAACATACCGTATAGTATACAAGATATACTTCTATGAAAAGTTTGTGTTTATTGGCTGTACAGCCATAATATTTTGCTATTGAATGTAGTAGATCAGCATGCGGTGATGCTTATGTTATTGTAGTTATCATATGCATACAATTAAGAACATGAATTTTTCCCTTTTTAATTTGAAATATATAAATAATATTTTATGATGCTTATAGCTATTTTTGTACCATTAACTTTTATCACAGACGTTATTAATTTACTTTGGTCTCCATAATCAATTTATTGATCCTATCACTATTATATAGGTGTTCATGAGATGAATCAGACTCGGCGATTACGCTCAAATAGTTACTCTGAATTCTCAGACGATCTTGACCAATCCTCACGACGGATTAAAGAGAACCAAAAACGTGTCCACTTAGAAAATTGCCGGTGAGTGAATTTGCAACAAATGTTATTATCTGACAGAAGTCTCATATTATTAATTATTAATGATTGATAAAGTCTATTAATATTTAGTTTACACACGTTTTTTATTACAAATGTATATTAATTATGACAAGCTTAATTTTAATATGTAATAATGTTAACAAAATATCTATTTTAATTTAATCGTAATACGTAATTATTATTTGCTAATTAAAAGTTACAGGAAATATGATTTGAGTTTAAGAGAAAGAAGTAAAAGAGATTAAAAATGATTAAGCTTATGGTTTTAGAAACAGAAAAATTATTTAAATATATGTATTAGGAGCTACAAATGAATGCACATCATTTTGAGAGAATTTACAAACTAAGTGTGGACTAAGGAAATATCACTGAATCATTATGCCCTTCATAACATCATTTTTCAATTGAAATGTTATATAGGGTGAGCGAGAGATCTCTAAATAATGTGCCATTTGTAGAGATTAACATTTTTTATTATTTTGTATAATATTATATTATACATATTAATATATATGTATTATATTACTATTTTGATACTAATCGAATATTTTTTACAAATTTGTACATACAACGTAATCTTTTTTAGTTGTCTGGTCAGTTACACTTTTTGTCAGTTGCTCGATCATTCGGGTTTTTATCAATCACGCTTAATTTATGAAAAACGTTTGTTGGAACCTTTTTATAATTTTAATAAATTAATTTAGATCCATACTTCAAATTTGCAATAATTCTACTGTTACATCGTATATTACAATTAACATTTATCCATTAATTGTATTGCCTATATGTATAATATACAGTTTATTTTTTACTTGAAAATCAACCTACAAGGCTAATCGAAGCCTCTCAGTTGGGTCAACTTGTTGAAATTGTCCGTTGCTATGGAAACGTGTTGTACGCATGGGGTTATTCAGTACGGCGCACTCAATTGGTGAGACTTCTCCCAGAAGTAGGACTAACAACCTCGGCTATTGTTACAGCGGCTGGGGAAGATGGTCATCAAGCACAGGTGAACTTTACCTTTTTTCAACTTTATTGTTTGAATTAGATGTTAGAAATTCTGTACAAAATTTGAAAAGATTATATTATAACGATGCTACCGTAAGCCAAGAATAAGAATATAACAATGCTACAAGCAAGGAGTATTAACTGTATAGCAGTTAAGGGTCACTTTTTGGGTATTGATTATGGAGCCCTGTTTCACGATAATCAACAATTATTTCGATTTTTGGGGCCTCTAGCACAAAGCCAACACGAACCAAGTGAAAAATAATAATATTATTGATTTCTTAGTTGATTACCAGACACTTCATTTTTGCAAAAAAAATTCTTCGTCAAAAATTGACCAATATTCAGACAAGCCAAGCGTATTATTTAGTGAACCAACAGTAACGAGTGAGATGTCATTCGAACCAGACTGACTTCGTCTAGTGCCTTTGATAGTTCTTAACTCGTCTATATTGGTAAATAACATTTTAATTTAACCTATTTTTCATCGTTGCTAATGGCAGTTTGTTTATACGTAGTGTATTTTATTTATTAGGTAAACACCGCGCTTTTTAAAAGTAAGGATTATTTTATTTTAGAAAATTTTTATTTTATATATTGAAATGCACATATATTACAATTTTAAATACTATTAATATATTTTATTATGTTCATTACAATGGTAAATATAATTATTTTATAA
>JAYRBW010038382.1:0-11793 GCA_036023295.1 Invenusta paracnida | reverse complement strand
TGCAACAATGGCATATATACGTGGAGGACCTGCAACAATGGCATATAGACTTGGAGGATCTGCAACAATGGCATATATACGTGGAGGACCTGCAACAATGGCATATAGACTTGGAGGATCTGCAACAATGGCATATAGACTTGGAGTATCTGCAACAATGGCATATAGGCTTGAAGGAGCTGCAACAATGGCATAGTGACTTGAAGGAGCTGCAACAATGGCACATAGACTTGAAGGAGCTGCAACAATGGCATTTAGACTTGAAGGACCTGCAACAATGGCATATAGACTTGGAGGATCTGCAACAATGGCATATAGACTTGTAGGAGCTGCAACAATGGCATATAGACTTGAAGGAGCTGCAACAATGGCATATAGACTTGAAGGAGCTGCAACAATGGCATATAGACTTGGAGGATCTGCAACAATGGCATATAGACTTGAAGGAGCTGCAACAATGGCATATAGACTTGAAGGAGCTGCAACAATGGCACATAGACTTGAAGGAGCTGCAACAATGGAATATAGACTTGGAGGATCTGCAACAATGGCATATAGACTCTGAGGATCTGCAACAATGGCATACAGACTTGGATGATCTGCAACAATGGCATATAAACTTGGAGGAGCTGCAACAATGGCACATAGACTTGAAGGAGCTGCAACAATAGCACATAGTCTTGGAGGACCTGCAAAAATGGCATATAGACTTGAAGGAGCTGCAACAATGGCACATAGTCTTGGAGGACCTGCAAAAATGGCGTATCGTCTAGAGTGAAATAGGCAGAAAATTTTGAATTATTAATATATATTATTGAGCTCAATTATTACCTTCCAATTAAATAACTAAGTTTTTAGGTATTCGTTTTTTTAATTAAGACAGTACAATTTAAAATATTGTAAAGCTGCTATTATGCAGTACAACGTTGTTAGAGTTCACCGCTGAAATTTTATGTCACTGGAAATCGGTAAATCGGCTAATATTGCACACAAACAACCAGCTGTGTACCTATAATAATACAATAATAATGTAATATATTTCATGAATTCTACCATTTTATCTATTTCATTAATTAAATGCATTGAAGTTTCTTTCTGTCTTGCTTAATTAATTTAAAAGCTTTTAAAGGTTGTACACTGAAGCTCTAGCATATTGTTATTGATATGGTGTTTTAATTTTATATATTGGTAATCTCGAAAACGGTATATGAAAAAGTAGTTATGGAGGAGAAAACTGGGAACATGTGCTGTTCATCATATTTATTATTTTAGCTGCTACTTTCTGCATTATAGCTATGCCACTCTTGTGTTTTATGAAAAACCAATTTTTATAAAATAAAGTTTATTAACACTCTACTTCATTTCTAACTGTAAATCAAATGTAATTAAACTAAGTTATTATCTACCTCGGTAATTCATTAAAACGTTGAACTCATAATTTATTACAAAAGTCAATAGGGTTTAAAATGCATGTATATATTACAAAAATGTATGTATTTGATCTTCCGCCGTTGAAATCCGTGCTATGGAAATGACCCGCTGACAGTTTGTATTAACCTAATGTAAGAAGCGCTGTCACTTTAGTAAAAATGTATTAACACATTATCAGACATAAAATATAACGTAAGTTACGAGATTGATTCTAACGTAATTCTTAAAACAATGTCTATTTTAGTGAAGTTTTATTTTTATTTTGTATAAAATACGAACACATGACCAGTCATTAAACATTAATTTTTTTTGTGATGTATAGATTACTTTTTGTTTATACAAAAATTCGATGTACTTTTACTCCGGGCTATTTAATGCACTCAGAAAACTGTGGGGGTTGATAGACATGACATTTAGTATGTCAGTTAATCCAGTGTTTTAGATTTGTTTCCGTCAAAACAAAAAAATCAGATGAAAAGTGTTTGTGTTTTTTTAAATTAAAATGGTATTCGTATAAATTCGTTTTATTTGTATGTTCATTTTATCTAGTGTATATTACAATTAATATCTTTTATTTATAAAATAATCACGCAATAAGAATTAGTATAGTTAATATTTTTTATTATTCTGAGTTTCGTTATTTCAAAAATATGTTTTCAAAAATATTTGCAAAACATATAAATCTTTAAAAGAAATTTAAAAGAATGGTCTCAAAAATTGCATAACTTAAGAATAGGAAAAGTTCATGAACTTCATTTCGATGCATCTTATATAAAAAAAATGGGAGTAAAAACAAAAGAGAGAGGGGTCGTGCCTCACCCCTCCTCCCCTCTGAGGTAGGGTATGGTTAAAGGAAAACAACCTTACAGACCTATCGATTAGCGTCACATAACAGATAATGAGGTACAGGAAAAATAAGTTTTATTGAAAAAGGGAGAAAACTTGTTTTTGAAATGTTATGAATACAAATAATAAAATATTTATTTATTCACTCCCCCTCCCCTTCCATGTAATGCGGATGACAAGAGAAATATGCGTAGGGCTATAATTATGGCTTTTTCCCATTTATAGAACACTTAAGGATTTATATTTTTATAGAATTAAATCACGCATTTTGTTTGCTATTATACGCTTTTAAGGTCCCACCTCCAATTGTTTTGCATTACATGATAAATAAACATAATATATATTAATGTAAACTTCCGTCACATTTATCAAAATTAGGTCTTTTTTTGTTAACGTTTTTAAATAACATTTAATTGCTAATGTTTCAATTTTTTTAATAAAACGTATGTTTTTCATTTGTTCAATGAGCAAATGTATTGCTACTGAGTCAGCATAATATTAGCTAGAATATTACTAAATGCATAATTTTATAAAAATGCATAATTTATTTTGTATGGTTTTAATATGCATAGCATAATGAGAGAGATATATTTGTATTGCCAATAAACAATGAAGTAATTGTGCTTACAAGTGATATTTTACATAAGAAATGACAATAATTTGCCATTTTAGAGAACATTATACATTCCGAACAAACCTTTTCGGGCTGCTAGACAATCGACTGGCACAGCTGCCAGCCAGGAACGAGGGAAATTAAATCGGGCCGCACCGGGGTGTGAACTCGCTAACAACACATCCCTAGACAACCACTCTACCCCTGAGCCACCTCTATCCCAATATATACATAATATACGTGGAAAAGTCAAATGATGTACAATATGTCAATTAAAATAAGACATACATTAATAATTTATCAAAAATATGATTATTTACGAACGCCAGAGCAATTTATTAGAAATGACCGAATTCATTTTTAATATAATAACGTTATTATCTAATAGTGTAACTGGGTTTTCACATAAAAACAAAGCCGTCTTACATCTTAAACGGGCAAATATGGATAACCAAATAAAAACTGTTCCTTAAGGCATTACAATTGTAATAATAGCTAAACATGTTTTGTAAAAGACGAACTGGAGTGGTTTTACTAGTAAAATTATTTTCATTAAAACTACAAATTTACAGCTTTCAAAATTAATTTAGAAGTATGTATAATTAAAATTAATTTTAATACTTACTGCAAATTATTATTTTCAATTCGACAAAAATAAAAATTATGATAACAGTTAAGTATTTATATATGACTGTTATTATGAGATGAGTATTATTATTATGTTTCAATCTTACTAATATAGTTATTCAAAAAACTTTAAATTGAAATAATTTATATTTCCAATATATTCAATTAAATATGAATTACCCTAAAAACAGGCTTGTGTGGAAGGTAATATTTAGTTTTTATCGAAATCGGAAACCGTTTTGAAACTTCAACAACACAGCAATCGTTAGGCGTTTGGATACAATTTCATCTGCCGATAATCTCATAAATTATACCGGTATTAATTTAGAGGACAATAGAGGGGGCTTAACACGTTCTGTACAGGATGTTTACATACTTATTTCATACGTATATTAGGTGGGCTAAACAGCTGTCCTAGAGATGTACATCTCTACATATTTGATAATTTCACGTAGATTGAAAACTTAACAAATTTACATACAAACAATTTAACAATAACACAAATAATACCGTATCAATCAGGCCATTCCTTCCACTGGTAATCATTACTATATTGTCTCACAAATTCTTCATCTATTATTTGGAAATTTTGCCTTGATAACGGAAAAGAAAATGCACAAATACCTTCTGTCATATGGTCGAGTTCTTCCACCTTTCATTTTGTTTTAGTTTCCAGCAATTCATTCCACGCTATCTCTGTTAGGAGCGTAGGCAAAGTTTGTCGTTCATTTTTCCTTTCGGGTATCACCCTACTCGAGGTCAGTACACCACACCGAGTTTGAAGCGCTCGGTGTGTTTAACTGAAGCTAATGCTAGTTATAGTTATTTTTTGTAAGGGTATATTATATTTATGTATTATCATTTTATAAATATAATTATCAGTGAACCAAATTACGGAAATATATTAAAATGTAACGAACTAATGTAAAAAACAAAAATATACCAACATTTACAGAAATATACGGAAAATTACCAAAAATACGGACATTTATAGAAATATTTTGAAAATTACAGACATTTACACAAAACTACAAATTGTCCAACATATTCCATATTTATATTAGTACGGAACACGTTCTGTAAAATTACGTAATTTTTTTGCAGTTAATACTTTAATGCATAATGTCTAAGAAAAAGAATAAATGAATGCTTGCACACATACAAATATGCGTATTGGATAAGTTTAGTGCAGCCTAGTTGGCAACACGCCAAACGCTAGTATCGATTATAAATATGACAGAAATCATATATATTTGTCTATCAAAATATATGTATTTAATATTATCTGATAAAATCAGACCGCAATACTTGTTTCAAAAATGTAAAAAATTAATTCGGTAAATCATTATTTGTGAGTTGTTTACTTATAAAGTGGAAACAACAATCAATTAATATGCATAGCATAGTATAGCCCCACAATAACAACGACAACAGTAGATCCACTTTTAATAATATCGAAATCCCAATTCCGGTATTTTTTCCCCATTGCATAGACTGTTTCACTGATTATAATTGACAACGGGTAATAACAACATCAAACGACAAAGAAAGCAGACAAAAATGCAGTCAAGACAGACGAGTAAAATAATGTATGGACTAAAAGTCGAGAATTATCTAAATAATTGTTTGAGAAAAACTTTTCAAATAAGGCAAAATATTTCTAAATTCTTAGAGAGCAAAAACAAAGATGAGATTTATCCAAATACAATGTTATTATTATCCGATTCCAATTAAGCCATTATTATCAACAAACCTTTTTGTTCTGAAAAAAATGTACCTGTGATAATGATAGACTTTTTTATAATGTTTTTTTAAAGGCAATGTAATTTGATGATTAAGGTAGACTAGTCGACACATAAAGTGTACGACAGTAAGCAATATTCATAAATAAAAACCTTTAATATACTGTTTATCAGAAAATTATAAACTAATGTGTGCGCATAAAATAAAGAAACAAAAAGTAAACTACTATTCCTTGTATATATAGTGAGAAGTCGGACGTGTTCCGTCGAATCCTGTTTTTTACCTCAGAATTTAGTACAAAATCATATACATGCATTTATATATCTGAAGCAGTTTTATTCTAGGAAAAGTAAACATATTTCATTAAATAAAACCATAATATTTTCAATAAATAAAAACCTAAACATTTATTTATATGTACATATATATATATTAAGACAACATTATAGTGTTAGCTTCAAACCTACATAAAAGCCACACACATAATTCATTGATAATAACTTTAAAATTGCCCCGAAAAGTATACGAGTCCCAATTTTTGCGACAATTTCTAAGTTGTTATCAATAGATAACTTATTAGCGTGCCACTAATATTAATATAATCTACTACTGCAATTTATATTTGTAATATTATTATACGATGCTTGGATAAACGTTTATTTCAATTTGTCAACTTTCACGCTATTATTGACTTGTTGAGTCAAATATCCTCGTTGCTTGATGGGTTGCAGTGGCCATTTAGTCCATAGAGATCCAATTGGTTTACTCGCTACCAACTGCTACATGAGAGTAGCCTGTGTTTGCAGCTGATTTTAGTTACGATGACTCATTATCTTCTCTCTCTGGAAAGAGAGATAAAATTATATATTATTTGTATATGTTTACTTCAGGATAGCTTTCAATGCTGATTATTGCGTAGTAAATATCACATACAATTATTAATATGAGCATAATTAACGAGATATATTTCTTGTGAAAACAGTGTTTAAAATTACTGCTAAATTATTGTTTTCCTTTGAAACAATTAAGAATCGAAAATTGTATTCAATACACATAGGTCAAACTTGTTTGGAAAGCATGTTGTAAGCCACGTCATACTACATAATATATATATATTAATGTTGTTATAATATAATCATTAAATCATTATTACGGCAATGTGTTGAATATTGTAAGTAAAACCATTTATAAAAAACTTCAAAGTATGAATGCGGACCAAATGAAGTTAAGAATTAACATAATTTGTGTAGCACTTGAGGGATGACAAAGAATACGGAATGATCAATATACAAAAAGCTATATAAAAGCAATATAACAAAGGCTCTTTACTTTTCAATTTAAAGTTATGGACATCACTTTAAAGCAATTGAGTGGCAGATGAATTGATTTCGCTAAATGTGTTCGGATATAATTTCTTATTATCGGACGTGTATTTTAAAAGTATTATTTTAAATTGGTAGTATATATAAGATAAATAAGAATATTACAAAAAAGTATCAGTAGAAAGTAGACACGAAATATGATTATGTATTCTAAATATACATACAATCGGAAATATAAACGAGTGTATTTGTATCCTTAATATTAATAATATAATATAAACGTGTCTCTGAATATATCAAACACTAACTGATTGTTTGAAATGTATAAAGCTGACATGTAGACGAAGAATTACATATTCAGGATTCATATTAATTTGACAAAATATAGTATAATATAATCGCTCGTTTTGATTTAATCTATTTGTTTTAATTGCTGAAGCTTGACGATCATTACTGTTGTTTTAGTTGTTGTTTTAGCTGTCGAACGAGTGAGTCAATTGGATTGTGTTTCTATTCAATGTGTAAATGGGGTTTTATATTTAACGAAAAAGAAAAATGGCTACAAAAATACCTATATGTTTGACAATAATGCATTAAATAATAAAATTCTTACCTTCATTTGATTTTATTCCCGATTAATATGTCTGTGGCTGATATTGTTGTCCAGGGGTATATATTGCTTCACTTACAACTGGTTGAGACTGACAATGTGCTGATCTCTTGGCTGTTCCGCTGTGCGGACTAAAATAAAGCGAGCTCTTAAATATCTATAATTTAGCCTATTTATATTTTATTATTAATATAAGCCTATAATGGCAAAACTAGTGTTAGCCCAACACATAAAAGAAATGAAATATCCGTTAAATGTGTTAGCTTAATAGTTAATAATATTAGACTTGAGGTTATAACTGTACTTAAACAAAACTTTATTATACTAAAAGCATTTTATTTTGGACATTTATAACTTTATTTAATGTAATGATTTTTATTTACTTTCCTTTATTTTAAGTATCCATCAATTTAACTTTTGATATTTCTATTAATTAAGACATAAACGTATCATAACGGCAGAAATATACTTATTAATTTTATTATTAATTAAAAAACGTAGTTAGCTCATGTCCGATATTGAGCTAACACATTTAACGGATATTTCATTTTTTTAATGTGTTGAGCTAACACACTTTTTCCATTTTTTGTTTATATTAATTCCACAATTTTTGCCCAATACTTTATTAATAGATTATTTAATATAGTATTTGATTAAATATAACTGTAAAGATACGTTCACGGTCGAGATATGGTACGGGGTCGAGTCGTTGACGGTCCCTCCCGAAGACAACCAGGTCTCTAAATGCTATAGTGAGGTGCTCGAGATGTTCCTCCATTCTCTCCTGTCTCGGATCATCGCGACCAGTTCTTGCCATAGTTGGAGGAGATAGTGGAACTTCTTCGAATACGGAATTACCATCAAACGAAAAGTTGGCTGTGCCGTGTGTCCGTCAATGAGATATTGAATGAAAAGTTGTTTGTACAATTGAGCGTATTCTTGTGAATCTGCCTGGTATAAGTCACGGTATGACTCGTGCGTAGGAGGTCAAGCTAGTTGGACTAGAGGACAAACGCCTATACTGCTAAACCCAAAAACATTCAATTATGTATAACTAAAATATTCTGATCAAAAACATCTGAAGCGTGAGATAATATTATATTTCAACCTATATTTTTATAAAAAATAAAGTATGTAGAAACATACGCCATAAGTTACAAATGCTAAAATTGTAGTTCATAATATATATTTTTAACAGAAAATGTAAACAAAAAAATTGTAGAAACTGGAGCACATAATGTTACTATTTTAATCACATGAAGAAATTATGAAGGAAATAGCTGTCTTGTCATTTTTATATAATATAGCTATATACTTCAATAATTTATTCAACATGATTTTGTACAATTAATTATTTATATGATCAGACAATTATCTGAACATTACTGTTCTTGTCCTACTAATACATGCATAGTAATACAAATAGATAAAATACAGTTTTTTTATGGAATGAAATATTTTACATTAGTGAGTTCATTCTACAACTATATTACTAGCAGAATGAAGAGAGCTGGACAGCGTTGGTTCGACCTTGTTGGGTCCCTTCATACTTCAGCAAAATGCCATAATTGTATAGTATCAGTAATAATTAATTTGTTCAAGTTTATAACTATATGAAATTAATTCAATGTTTCTATATATTATTATAGCTACTGGGCCATTAATCCATGTGGTTTTCGTAGGACTAATTATAGCAATCAAAATACCTCTGGAAGTAGTTCACATTCCATCAAGACAATGGTTCAATAACACAAGTTTAAATATTCTCATGACAAAGGTTTCGCTATCTAAAATTCAATTTTAGAGGTGATTTGCTTCTATGCCATCCATCATAGCAGATAAAAGTTGCATTAAATCCACTTTTAAATATGTGTGTCAAATATTGCCAAAACTTAAAACTCATAATTTACTCTCGAGGGTTTTTGTTTTCTCTAGCATTAAGCTGTAGTTTATTTCTTTGTCTACTTTGATCGAAGTAGGCGTTTTGAACAAATTATTTTTAATAATGCTATGTAAAAAAAATATTGAGAAATAATATCATGCCAGATAAATTGTTGTAAGATACAATAATAGATATACATGTATATGCATGGAAGGATGGGTATGCATATATGTTTAGGTCACAAACGTACACTACATGTTTGTATAACATAGAGAGTTGGGCTTTCAACGATTTTAAACAATTAATATATATACATATATATATAATTATAATTTTAAAGATATATGTTATGCGGCTAATTCATGATTGCGCATTTATTTCAAATTTGTTGTATTGTATATGTAAGCTACATGTTCAGAGTTTTTAATCTGTTTCCCATCGTTCATATTTAAAACTTACTATAGTTTAATGACTAGTTTAATTAGTACACAGTTTCGTGAGAGAGATTACTAGTTACATTTTTCCTTCTAGCGAGTATATTATATTCTATTTCCGTGATTAATTATATTATTTTTAAATAGGAGTACCTACCAATATCAAATAAAACATAATTCAAAGGGAAACGTATATAAACTTAGAGAAAAGGATTTAACGTTGTCTTATTAAAAAATGCCTTTATTAAATAATACTTTTTAATAATAAATATTGAAAATTTTATAATTTAACTCCAAACAATATAACTCTTTGGTCATTAATATATTTTATTGATTTTATATAATATGCACTAGTATAATAATATCGTGTTCATCAAGGCAGTGACATTTCAATGTGTATGGCTATTTATTTCTGGCTGAACTAAAGTGCGGAGTGATACAATTTGGATACATGACTCTTTCTAATGAGTCCTAATGAGTTCTTAATGAGTTTCTAATGAGTCCTAATGAGTTCTTAATGAGTTTCTAATGACTCTTTCTTTTGGTCTGCAACCAATATATCAGTTTCTTTCCTTTGTGCGATATACATATAATTGCAACAAAATATGTAAACCTATACGCATATATGCCGGTTTATAGGTAAGTGCCGAAAAATCCCTGTTTATGTAAACTTCTTTCTCATAAGCTTGATGTAAACAAAATTAGCATCCACGTGATCGCAATAACAAATGCTATTTAAATATATATAGAATAATGACGAATTGGTAGTAGATTTCCTTAAAATTAGAATGCAATTCAGTAAAAAAAATCCAAGTTCAAAAGCAGACAAAAAATACCAACAAACAGAGATTTTTTGAAGGGAATTATTTGACCAATCACACTTTTTCTAATGCTAATCGATAATCATGTTTGGAAAGAGCGTGAAATAGTTTTTTAATTATTCGTTCGGAACTGCGCGTAGAAGTCGGTAGCTGTGTCGGTTTATATTATTGAAAACATAATTAATTAATTGCGCCAAAAATAAATATCTGGTCAAATGGAAGGGATACTTAGGGTAGGTGAGAAATTGTTATTATGTATAATATGTATATATATATATGTGTTGTGTTGTTTGGTTTTGTTTTGATTTATGGTATTTACAATAAGAATTGTAGTAGTATTATTATCGTAATAAAAAAAACTTTATTTTGTAAAATGTATATACAGTACACAAAGTTGATTCCTAAAAGTATTCTAATAAAACAAATGATATTTTTTAATTTTTTAAAGAAAATTTAATAGCTGGGAACCAAAAAGAAATATAGGCGCAGCCAATTTGCGACTTTTCCATGGAAATTGCTGTAAGTTTATTAATTTATTATAGATAATATTAATACATATGTATTTTTGTTAAATGATTGTAAAATGTATAACAAATCAATTATTATGTGTCTAACCTGTGTCTATAGCTAAATATTTCAAGGTAAGACATAATTTGTTGTTGACAGTTCGTTTTCATGAATAATGTTGTTTAAGTTAAAAGTTTATAGTACATTTTAAAGTTAAACTATCAAACTAAAATTGCAAAATAGCTAGTTAAAACATAAAATGTAGACAAATGGAGAAATTAAACACAGATTTCACCTAAATTTCTATACATCACGTTGTAAATTGTCGTCGATATAAAATAGTTTTATTTAAATAAATGTCATGTCCATGGGTTACAAAAAAGTAGTATTAAATATATATATATATTCATACTATTTTGACATAATATGCAAGTTGTTTGTAAAATATAATGTATTGCCTGTATTATCTAAAATAGTTTTACCACATAAGTGCTATCTTTTTTTTTATTTTGCAAAAGGTTTAGTAAGGTTTAGCAATAGGTTAATAATATTATTCTCTAATAATTAATAATAATATTACTCTATGGTTTGGATATAAAAATAGTAGTATTGCACTATAGACTAGTGGATATCGATTTAATGGCTTTTCCGCTTTAAACTTTTGTATAGAGTATAATTCGATTCATTTATACTAATACCAATAACAATATCGATTGCATAGTCTAAGTGAGAGATTGTAGAGTCAAAATTCTATTCATAATTAGGTACCTTTAGTTAATTAGGTTATTATTTTACATTAAAAAATATTCATTACTTGATTGATTTAAAAAAGAAAGATAATAAAAAATTAATTAATTTGTCGTCGCTATATTAAACATTGGCGTTATAGTTATGTTTATATCATACATTGAATGCTTTTGTATTCATATATTGTATTAATATTTTTGTTCGATGACA
>JAYRBW010038360.1:0-11794 GCA_036023295.1 Invenusta paracnida | reverse complement strand
ACAAACAAACAAACAAACAAACAAACAAACAAACAAACAAACAAACAAACAAACAAACAAACAAACAAACAAACTTATTAATTCTGTATATATTTAAAGGTATTTTCTATAAACGGATCATGAGAGTAATCAATTTTACTATCCAAAAGACATGTCGCGATTTAAAATTTACTCGCTTATCCAATCCTTCATCGTTTATACACACTAATATGCTTGTATCAAACACTGTCTTTGGATTAATTGATGAATCTGTACATACATGAATATATGTCGAATAATAAAGAGGACCACTTTATCAGTGTACTCAATGCGTACTCACAAATAACAATAACCACCGCTGGAAATCAACAAAACAAAAGAAATTAGATTAAAATGACCATGGTAAGGGCAAGCATATAGTTTACGCCGATACAATAGCTCAGAAATCATTGAAGTAAATTAAAACTTTCCATTCAATGTCTCTAATCCGTTTCCTGTGTGGTTAATATATTTCGAGCAAACTTCTATATATTGCTCAAATGTCTATAAAGAAAAATATTGTTAAAATGTGAAATATAAATCCATTGAAGAACAATGGAAAATATGCTTATTATAAAAAAATAAGGCGTGTTTTATCTTCTATACTGTTCGTTATTTATGACTTAATATTACTTGTTTAAACAGTTTATTATATATAAAACTGTATTTATCAATAAATATACTTTGTATTCAATATTAGATATAATAAAAAATAAATCATACGTATGTAAAAGAACATAAATAAAACTTTAATATAGTACTGAGTTTATTATTCGAATTATTAATAATGTTAATTACTCCTTTGAATGAGAAATTTTGCAATCAAATATTTATAAGCACTGCATTCGCTTTTATTACAGTCACATCATCAAGTTAAAAAATAAGCCAAAAGTTTATCCCCATATGTGCGTATATTGCAAAATTATTAAGTAAATATATGGAAATAAAAAGCTTTTGGTATCCGTATATATATCTAATAATATGCCGATTTTCTTTAAACTAAAAGCATATAATATAAACAGGCAACTGATACTTTTTGAAACAATAAAGTCAAGTCTGTGACAACATGGAATATTCAGACAATTCTTGCTAACCATGCATAACCATGCATAACCATGCATAACCATGCATAACCAAACATAACCATGCATAACCATGCATAACCATGCATAACCATGCATAACCAAACATAACCATGCATAACCATGCATAACCAAACATAACCATGCATAACCAAACATAACCATGCATAACCAAACATAACCATGCATAACCATGATGCGTGCTTAAAATGGTGTAAAAATAAATTACGTATACTAAACAAAGTCAATAATAAGTAATCTGACTGGTTCATAAGTGAAATTATTTTGGGTGTTTAAACTGAAAAATCATCTACAAATTGTCAACATGCAATTTAATGTCATATATATTTCCTATATAAAATACTAATAATCAAAAAATATTAATATATATATATCAACTCTAAATCAAATAAGTACGGCTGACGCCCGGAACAGGGTTCCCATAGAGTATAGCCGGGATACAAACGCAGTGATTTTGGTTTAAATCAGCGCCAGCAAGCAAACAAAATCAGTTCCTGTATAGGCCCCTGAGTGTTATTGTTCTTATTATCAAAACAACACAAACATTAACCCAAATAGTATTGGCACACCCTCACGCAATTATAAATTATAAGATCGAACTAGCAAAAATCAATGAAAAGCAATTGTAAAAAAGCTGTAGCACTTGGCGCATGCAAAAAGTTGATTACATATATAGCTACAATTACAAGTGTGAATAAAATTCTCAAATCTCATAATATAGCGATGCTGATTAGAAAATGAAGCAACCAAAAGTCTTTGTTTATCAAATCTTTTAAAGTATGTATACCGATTCAACGGATGATCTCCGACTCGTCATGGTATAAGACTGAAAAAAGATTACATATAGTTATAATACAGTTGTAATAAATGGAAAGATGTACACAAAAGGTGTCCAGAACGTAGCGTATCTTAAGTACTATGTAAGGGTAACGTCTTATTAGTATCTATAGTGAGTCTGTCAAACATTAAACCACAGCCTGCTGTTGATTAATAAGTCAAGATTGTAACTAACAGAATATGTTGCTGTAAACAATGTAATTATGTTTCCATTTATACATATGCATAGGTGTGGTTACTACATATATGTATAGGAACAGTGTTGTAAAGGAATTATGCAATTAGAAAGATGAATATGTGTGAGTATATCGGTGCATAAACATAGGCTATGTGGTACAAATTATCTTCTCTATATACACAAAAAAGCATTGGCCGTGAAATTGTTGATAATTATCTCATGAGTCAAAGCGGTACTCTGTTTTCTTTATTGCTGTTAAAAATATTGGATTCTATTTGAATTATGCAAAGTTCAAGTAAATATACAACATTTTTACCTGCATATAAAACTGAAAATACGATTTAAATTCAAGCATACTACCTCGTACGTAAGTAAGTATAAGTAAGTGTCATTGAACTCACGCTAACGGACTTGGCCCTCTCAGATGCCCCTCTTTCCGAGACAACCATTCTCCTTTCCAAGATTTCGTCGTCGGTGAGAATAAATTGTGAGATGGACTGCATGATACAAAATGAAAGTCATTTAAACTATCTTCAAATTACTTTTCACTAATAATTAATATTTATCGAACTATTTTCTGGTTTTCTGTCGATTATCCTGAATAAAATATGAAAGTTTATTCAACTAGGAGATTTCATTTTTCCAACAAAATAACCTACTTGCATATATGATAATGCATTTTTTCTGCACTAAATAAAACATTACAGTCTACATATATCATAGATAAATAATAGCATCGGGTGTGGCTTTAAGATTCATATTTAAATGTCACGCACCTACAAACCCTTATATGCCGAATTTTATGGAAATAAGTTCATATGAATTCAGAAACACGAAAATGTGAACATTAAAATGGAATTGGCCGTATATTACTTATTAATACTACTAACACATAGAAGATTTAAAAAAGGTAATCATTTAGATTAGCAGGATTAAATGTTTCGTGGGTTCTGCTGATAATTCAAAAGGAGCAATAAATTACAGCAGAGTGTTCTAAAATTTCAGTTTATATAAAACAATGTTTGATGAATAATAAATGTACTGCAAAACTAACCTGAGCTAAAGCTTTGCAGCCTTCGTCACCAATTTCATTCCTTGTAAGCGAAATACTCAAAAGTGTCCTGTTCGTTCGAAGACCCTGTAGGAGTAAAAGTTGTCATAACGACGGTTATTACAGACATTTAAGGTTTGTGTGAACGTCTGTGTGTGTGCATAGATATGTCGTTAAGAAACAAATAAGCAATTAGCAAATGATAAAGGACGATATTTAATTCGTGACAGTTCATCTAAATGTTTAAAATGTTTCTACTTTAGAAGAATAATCACATTAAATATTAGTTAAAATATTAAACAAATGTTAATATTAAGCAATATCAGGATCATTAATTATTCAATTACTCAGTCAGAGGGCGAGTGCTATAGACATATCTTAATTGACTATTATAGCAAAATCGATACCACACTAATCAATAGCTGTTCATTTGTAAGTAATAATTCAATAAAATCCGAATTTTTATTAATTTTCAATAATTAATAACGTTAAATTTTAAAAATCCTTTTGTCACATAATAAATGTCCAAAGATAGACAGACACTATTGCATGATTATTATTTTTCCGTTTTTGTTATTAATTTTGCTTGCAGGTTATTTTAAATGTATTCTTTTTATTTTACTCGTGTCCAACAAATGTTTGTTTTCCCTATTTCTGCAAGCTTGATAGAAGCCAACAGCCAATTTGCTGAACCAAAACAATAACAATGGAATTCCGCACTACTACAAAAAAAGATTTATGTTTATTTAAAATACGCTATTTAGGTTCTAACTAGAAACCATTATATAGGCTTATAGAGAGTCACTTATATTGAAACTAACGATAATAATATAATGAATTTAAATAGTGCTGTCTTCAATGTTAGTAAGTGTAGTGCCTTTGATTTACTCAATTGTGTCTAATTTACTGTTCCGGTAATTAGCCGTTGTATTTGTTATTTATTAGTATGGATTCTGCTATTTTATCCCTTTTTTTGAACAGTTTAAGCTTGATTGTTTCTCAAACAATGTTGATTCAATATCACGTGTTCCCCTTTTAATTGACGCTCGCTTTATTGCTTTATTGGCTATTTTAAGCGTAATTCAAATTTAAGTTCTCTATATCACATATCTATATCTGTTTATTGAAATATTATTTCTTTGCTTGATAATGATCTCACAATGAGACCAAAATGTCGTATTTTTAATTAAATAACTCTTTTTTTTCTAATGGTGAGTTGTCCTTGTTATTAATATAAGCGTGTTTTTCGACAAACCTGCATTTTGATATACCATCAGTTTTAATTAAATTGAAAACGTTGATTAATTCTGACATATTACTTTTTATAATAGTGGATTAAATTTTATTTGTTTATATGCAAAGTAATACACAATTTTCCCGATATTTGCTAATATCTATCATTTTCATAATACTGTTTATCTATACACATATTCTTTGTCAATATGTTACACATAGAATAGTTTGATATTGGTAATACATACATACATATAGGTTCATTATATTATGATGAGGAAAGTCATAAAGCAATATATTTGTAGCAAAACATATATATGGGAAAGATAAATATTATAAAACTCTGAATAGTGTATCAATATGATATTATTCTTCATAGTAGGTATATACAAAATTATCCCAAATGACTATTAAACCACTGGCAAAAAAATGTTTTGGGCATATTTTTAAACAAATTGCTTTGAAATAATCAATAAAGCGAGAGTATTATGAACTAATTTGCTCATATGAGGAAATATTCAATGGAATGTCTATGTTACTATCCCATATTTGTGAAATAGGGAAATAACGGTGAAACAATTTTATATAAAATACATATGAGTATATTGCAGTAAAATTAATTAGCTAATGAAGCCCATAGTATGATTTATAAAAAGTAAAAGTCCCCTAAATATTCGATTCGAAGCTTATTCATGGTATATATTGTAATTTTAACAAACATGTAGTCATACTTAAACATATTTGTAGTCATTAAGATTTTAATAGTGTGCTATTTTATACTATATTGACATGAAATAAATAAATAAATACGACATGAAAGGGAAAGATGAAACTTTATATGGATTATTTCTATTACTCAAGACCGGCTAATATTTTTATGAAATTGTCCTCTGATTGTGACTATAAGGGCTGGCTTGATTGATCTGCGTTGAACTGCAGTAATGAGCTGACTCAAAACAACTACTTGGACGGTGACCCTTTTAATATACCTTACAGCTCTACTTTTACGCCTAAAATTCTATAACTATTCCCTATAATTGAAAGAAATTATGCCCATTTGTAAGAAAGACAATAGTTTTATATTTATTAGTGATTTCGTTCGTTTATACGCTACTGTTATACTGTCTGACACTAATGAATTAGCTATTCCCGTTATTATCGAGGCAGGCCCTTCTTACCCGAGCGATGTGTTTGGCGCCCTTATTCCCCAACTTGTTCCCATTGAGGTCCAGACTGATGAGGCAACTGTTGCTCCTCTTGAGGGTTCCCAACTTCTCTCCGATTCCCCGGGCGCCATCCGGCGTGATGTTGCAGTAACGGAGCCGTAGCTTCGTCAACCTGATGGTGGCGGTGACAGAAGAGGTCCCCAAAAGGGGCTTTAATAATGATGGACTGCTCTTACTGAATTATTATAGCTTATAGCAGAATGCATCAATGCAGTGGAAACGTTGAATTTAAACCTATGTTTTGGACTGAAAAACACCAAAACTGGATGCTGTTACTTTGCAGATGAGAGTAACAGGCGAGGCAAGGCGGCGGAAAGCAGGTCGTCATCGTTCCATAGTTGAACAAGGAGGTTCGTCCCATTGCAAGAAGGTTCTTTACGGCACTCTCAGAGGAGAGAGAGATAACACGGTTTTCTTAAGGAACACTTGGTTCCTTTTGGTCTGCCAGAAAGTATACTTACTTCTTTTTATGCAGCATTAGAACGCTACATGTCACAGGTGGATTACATTGTGAAATTTTAAAATAATGTTCAAGAAGAACTTTCTATACTTTTAAAACAAAAGTTTGGTCTATAAAATGAACTTAATGCAAATACTAGTATATATTAGCAGATAGTATTTTTCGCTAAATAATATATTGGTAGTTATATAAATAAATATAATATGTGAAATGTAATATAATAAAATCTTACTGGCAATCTTCTGCGAGTAATTCGTGAAAATTCTGATTGTTGATGGGATCATTAGCGTCAATATTTAGGGCTCTGTAGATAGAAAAAAATAAATTCGTTATCAAATATAGTGAAAATGAGATATGAATTTACGTTTGACTAATTTCTTTTAAAATTTTTAGTTTGACGTAAAAATGTGCAATAAGTGAAAAAAAAATGATGTTTGTAGAATAATAATAATAATAATAATAATAATAATAATAATAATAAGTGATAGATGGTGAATCATTAAATTACTATTTCTTCAAATCTCTATATAGTTTCGCTAAATGTAAATACCAGTATTTTTTAAATATTGATACTTGAATCATTTATTTTTATCACTTCAAAGCTGGTTATTAAACTTGGAATAATAGCATTGACGATACTAATAAAATAAAACTAGTACATAAACGATACAAACACCCGCAGTGAATGATACAATTAATGAAACAGAATACTACACAAAACGAGAAGTGTGCTTTAAGTGTCGAGACACTTTGTCCAGGAAATAGGGCAAACTATTGTAAGGTGAAGATTATGTAACAGTTTGCAAACAGCTGATACTGTCTAATGAGCGAGGTCATTAACGACGGACCAGACGTACTTGATCTGTGGACACTGAACGAGGATACCAGCCAGTTCCGTTATCCGCTCTGAAGTTAGAGCAACGCGCCAGAAACTGCAACGTGAGAAAATGCAGGCCATAAATCAACGACTTAAGTAGTTTAAAAGATAGACTGGTTTTTACAAATTTAATAAACGACTATAGCTAATATATATAGAAAAGCCAGACACTAATTCAAAACTAAATATAAGAAATAGCTTACTTCAAAGTGTGAAGCTTGCCCATGGCTAGAAAACATTGACTGAAGTTATTAATGATGTCATGTTCTAGACGCCAACCTGAAAAGTGAGAAATAATAACACGACATGACTTTTAGTGTACATTACTGTAAAATTGTAGCATTTTATAAAATAATAATAATCCGATAAATCTAATGTCTTAATTATGCCTTTTCTTAATAACTCAAGTATAATGGTTCTCGTAAAAATATAGCACGGAAAAGATGAATAGATTTGTTTTACTATTGTAAAATGTTATCATATGTAATAATTAATTAAATTATTTTTAATGTATCTGTCATCGAAACTTAACGAATTTTAAACTAGGTACTTGTGTCATTAATGCACTACCATATTCAATTTTATGAATTTAAAAGCAATGTTATCCTATAATTGGAGGAAGTTAATTTATGGCTTACAAAAATGTGAATATATGTTAATACATATATATGCTTAAAACAGATCACAATGATTACTTTAAATTTCTAAATAATATATCTACAATTATCCGTTAAACAAGATTTAAAACAATGATCACAAAGCTAAAATTATTATTTCTTCTTTTCGCCGATTGTAAACCTTAAATTGTAAACGTTCATGTAATACATAGAAAATAAACTTTCCAGTTTCATGTCTTTATGAAGATTATAAGGACCTATCAAAGCTCATCCTGCTTTCACTTTCTAGAACAGAATTGGATGAATAAGGAAAACTAAACTCCAATTAATTATTCTTACCTCGCACAAACACCTCAGTAACTGAGTCCTGCTTGTCTGGATTCTCCAGCTCGACCTGAATACAAGGCTTCATGTACTCGAGGCTGTCTTTAAGGACGAAGGTCTTGGGCTTGAAGCCCAATAGGTCTATCACCTCTGATGTCGGAGATGGACAATACAATTTGGGAAAACATTTCAAATTTGATACAAATGTATTTTAAAATAAAACAATATATGTTTCGATGTTTTTGTTGTTGTATAAAAATGCATCTTTTATAAATTGAAGTTTATAATTGTTTACAGAAGGTAACTTGTACTAAAAACAAAATTGTATTAATCAATTCGTAATTAAATTATAATGAATAATGCACAGAAAATGTATAATGCATACATGAACTCCGTGGGTAACTTTCATGTGAGAATTACATTCGTTAGAATTGGAAACACAATTATGGTAAATTCAAGATGGCGGCCGCCATATTCTATCTGTTCTAATAGTGTTTCCAATTTTTATGAGATATCCATTTGGTTATTGGTAAATTCTGTGGAATAATGTTTTCATTTTTAGACTATTAAATTGAAGGTATGCGTTTTATGGTAAATCAGGTTTCAAAAATACACTGTCCACTAATTTAATCGATGTATTTTTAACGGAAACGTGATTCCTTTTTACTAAATGGCTATTTGAGTTTAAAAATAACAAAAGTTGAGCTATGTTAATAAAAAAATGTGATTTTTAAAAACGAGTTTTATACAAATAAATGTATGAAATATTATGTTCCGTTATATGTTTATGTATCTGTATGTAATTCGGCTTATTATGAAGATAGATTCCTTCAAAATATTAGTATATTTCTGGTTAATAATAATGGAAAGCAAGAATGGAGACTCACAAAATGAATATTCAAAGTTGAAGTGAATCAAATATGCATATTTCGTAATCACACTGAATGATCATTTAAGTGAAGTGTCAGTCAATGATATCAAATTCATATAAATCAATATATGTATACATATACGAGTATATAGCACAGCAAAAAATTGAAACTCACTGTTAGACATTGGTCTTTGGACTACAATGACTGATTCACACAAAATGTATATTTCAAAAGAAGCATTTACTAGTTATTCATACATAAATATAGGTGATACGAATAATACAAAAAAAAATGTAAAAAAAAGTCATTTTGCACAAAAATATTATAATCCCGTGTAGAAATAAAAATAAATCATAAGTAAAATAAACTAGCGTATTATTTTACATGTATCAAATATCATATAATTTAATAAAAAAATAGTCCTATAGACAATCTTATCAAAAATAATAATAATCGATAATGCATGTATAATAGATTATTTTGTGAATGTAGCTTCGGAAAGATTATATCTCAAACGCTGTCTAAATTTAATTCTAACCTTTCTATCAAATCAACTTACTAATATTTCGATGGCAAACATTTCAAAAGTTTAAAAGTAAGAAATAATTTTACGTTGTTAAAAAATAGAACTATTGAAATTAACGCAAATATAGAAATAACTAAACACGTACGTACCTAAACCAATAATACATTAATTCTGCAGACTACAATGCATCTATTGCATCTAAAATAGGTTAAAGTATAGAGATAGAACAAGTAGTATACAAGGACCCTTCAGGGACTCCTTTAAGACGAGTATTAGCAATTAGAAGAAGTGAATTATAATTTGTTTAGAGGAGAGATGGGCCAGTGTGAGAAAGAGTAGAAATAATATTTTACAGTGCAGGAAGTAATGTCTACGGATACAATGAAGGAGAATATAATATATAGAAGCATAGTCTGAAACAGAAAGTTGGAACACGCTATAACTAAATCATTTTGTGGAGTATCTCTAAAAGACACCATCACTGAGGCAAAGCTATATGTGACAGAAGATGTGTGTAAGGTTGCCCGAGTATAGTAGGTATATGCTAGACCAGTACAGACTATTACAATTGTAGAGTTTTAAATATCAGTTACTATATATCAATAAAACCAATTGCTTATCCCAAAATTTCTCAAACAAAGCTTTACTTTTGATATATATAGGTACTGCATTAGTTTGTACAAATTGAAAGTTAGCTTGAAGAAGAAAGAATCCCTAAATTATTTGTATGTAGAGAAATAAAATAAGTTATAGATAAAAAGAAACATAATCAAATTAATCGGACTTAATTATTAAGCAATGTACTTTACTAAAATGTTTAAAATGATTACCAACAGTGTCATAATTAACGCTAGCTATGTACGAGTTTTAAAAATCCTGCTACTTCGTTTAGAATTCCCTCGATTATCTAATCCTTGAACGGGAATCTCCGAGTGCTTCATATTTTAAAAGCCGAGAATTGTACACAAAGCAGGCTTCTATTATATAAGTTATTAGTGAATTTAATATTCATTCATGCTCGATCATTCACTAAGACATAATATAGTCTAATGAATACTCTGGGTATTTACAAAGTGGTATAATATACATCATAAAGACTGGATTTATGTAAAGATATAATTTAGAAAAGTGAAAAGTATGCGGGTGTAAGGGGGGTGGGGGTAATGAGTGGAACAGATACCTTCGTCGTCTTCAAAATCGGATGCTTCACAAAGTGGATTAGCAAAGAGGAGTAAAACAAAGAGAATAATAAACATAGGCGAGGAAAGTTTAAGATAATAATTATCTTATAAACAAGATTACATATATATACAACAAGAAGTAAGAATATTTAGTCCATCATATTTTATAGTACAAGTAGTTATCTTTAAACAATTATTATCTGTGGGTATATTTAAGGGTATTTTAGTCAGTAATTGAAATAGCATTTATTTAATAGTCGTTGTGTGGATAAAGTTGCGCAATTTTTATTTCCAAACATAACAAAGAAAATATAATTTATGTTAAGAATTAAAAACCCATGTGGCGTTTCATTCTTATTGTTTTGTTTAACGAATTAGTTGTATCTTTCTAGCAGTTTATGATTTATGTCATTAGCACACATTTTGTGCAGAGAAAAAGTCAAACATCATAAATGCACTGAATCGTCGTATTCTAAAAATCAGCATAGTCATTCGAGCACATTACTGGTACAAATATAATTTCAACTTTGAAATAAAATAATTCATAGTATGTTATACAGTAATACATAATAATATATTAAAATGTCCAACTGAAACCTGAACTTGATTAAAAGTTTCCTTTATTTTATCTTCTTAATAAAGTTCAATAAATAATGGATAAACTAATATTTGTCCTAAATTCAATTATAGTTATATGTAAGTAGATCATCACTAAAATATTCGGTATAAAGAAAGGCAATGACTTTCAAAGTGTCCGTATATATAACGACATTAATACTATTTCGAAATGTTCATAAATACTTATATTTTTCAATAAGTAAATAAAACAAAACATATACTTATACATATACAAGGTGTTATAAAGTCTATTTCGCAGTATGTATGACATCTTTTAGAAATCTAATGAATATGTTATATTATAAGCTTATTGAATTATTTCATTGTACAGCAGTGTTCGGCAATAGTGACATTGCACGGTGCATGTCCAAATTGACAATATTGATGAATTATCACTGTTTTATACTACTTGTTAAATTTTTATATTGCAGACTTCCCATAAATGCGATGGTAATATACATTCTAAAAGAGTATAAAAGATCGATTTTCAAACGGGCAAATGTACATGATATAAAGTTCTGATATGAAAAGTAAAAATATAGAAATATGCGCCTGAAGTAGAGCTACAATAATGTGTAATTTACAGGAGTATAGTGTGAATAATAAAAAAGTTTTTCGATAGCGGCAAATAACTAGTTTTGCCTACTTTTAAGCCGTAGGAATACGAAATAAA
>JAYRBW010038349.1:0-11795 GCA_036023295.1 Invenusta paracnida | reverse complement strand
AGAGAGAGAGAGAGAGAGAGAGAGAGAGAGAGAGAGAGAGAGAGAGAGAGAGACACACACACACACACATACAAACTGAGGGACAGATCACCTTTAGCGCTTTGTCGGTTGACTCGTGCCCCCCGTTTGAGAAGGTATTCCACGATCTTGCAGTGTCCCCGATAACAGCTGATCATGAGGCAAGTATGTCCGTGCCGATTAGGTATTTCAATGTCGGCTCCGTGCTGCACCAGAAACCGTACAACCTACAACACCCCGGAATAGGAACGATGAGATAACTGGGATAATGCCCAATTGGTACTACATAGTCCCTTTTTATGATTTTTAACAAGTACAAACTGTATATAAATATATAAAAAAAGTGAGAAACAGAATTAAACAAATCAATAGATCATTTTAGTTCATAAAACCAGTCTGAAATAAAATACCGGGATTTGTTTATTTTACATTCAATGCATTGTAATCCCTTAGCAATAGTAAAATCGCTGTATATAAACAAATTTAGTAAAAGTGCTAATAAAGAAGTGGCAAGATATTTTGTAAAAAATTTTTTATAAATAATTATCATAATCAAGTAATTTTAACGTACATAATATATTGTCCAAAAGGACAATACATACAAATAAATATATTTAAACGTTTTGCACTATAGTTATATTACTGATAATACAATTTTTATGTTATTTTATAAACGCCTAATATAACATTCAGACATTGCAAACTGTATAATAAAAAAGTCGAAACTACTATACAATTTTTGGTTTCAGTTGGTTTTATACTTCCATTTCACAAGCAATAATTACAATATAAATGATTAATTCAAACAATAGTAAACAAAGCAGAAAATGTTAACTAATGAATTTCCAACGAGCAATTTATAATATTTGAGAATTGCATGATAATTCCCTGTTATAACATGTTTGTTTACTAGTTATTTTGAAAAAAGTATAATATAATATCTTAAAGTAAATTTATCTTATAAAGTAAAGAAATTGTCTATAGATTATAATTTGAGGTTTAGATAATAAGCACATGCCTATACACACAACCAGCCGTGTACCTAATACAAAATATAGTTCAGAAAAATCGATATACCTAAGTATGTCTGTATGTCTTTCAAGTTGAAATAAAAATAAATGTAACCAGACGAAACGGGTGAGAATGGAGAGGAGAAAGATTGAGTGGATGTGATTTGGGAATAAAGTACAAATAAAAGTGTATAACGACAAAACTATCACATCTGAAATTGGACTCCAAAAATGAAATGATCACTTTGAAGGTTTCAATAATAATATGCAAAACGAGTTTCCAACTGCCAAACGATATATTTCTATTCTTTTCCAAACAAGACCATACTGCATTCCCCTTAATAAAGAACATCTCACTCTCACTCTAATAAATGAAACTATACTACATAGAACGATCCCTTGATACATACTATGTAGTGTCAAGTACCAATAGAGCTTATACCAATAAGTTTCAGTTTATATACAATGTATAGTACACCAATATTCCGGGTCAAGTAAGGTGAAAGTTTTCATAACCGATGAAAAGAGAAAACGAGATACGAAATTTCATGGTTTTATATTACTTAAAAATAAAGTTAATTTTATTATAAATTTCACTGATAAGTCTTTCTAACATACTTTTAAACTAAAACCCATTTAAAGACTTTTCTGACTTTATAAAAATTCTCCGGCACACGAAGAAAGAAAATTAGATTTAAAATAAAGTTTTTGCTTAACCAAAATCAACATTATTTCAATATTTTAAATAAAACTACTTATTTTATTAATTCCTTTCTGGTAGGATAAACACAAGCCTTTATACGTATTCAAGAAGAGGCAGAAGTTAAATACATTGATAATTTTCAAATACATACATACGCATACGAAATGCAATTTTAAAGAAACAAATATTCAGCTTTTAATTTTATCATTGAAAAATATGGAAATGACAGTCTACAATTAATCTCAAAATAAACCCCTTAGGAAAACCACATCAGTTTTTAGTAAGAAGCTTTTACGTTTAAAAAATGTTGAAAATACTATATATGTATTGGTATATGATAAACTACAATGATAGAATTATAGACGTTATAATGTACAAATACGAGGAAGTATAAGGAAACATGTTCAAGTTGAGTATAACAAAATATTTGAACTACATAACAACGAAAACTAATTTAAAAAGATTTTATAATAAAATAGATATATTCAATTTAAAGTAAATCCATTTTAACATATTCGGAAGCGATTAAAATGTTACAAAACTAGTAACATTTCTAGAAAGATATTTATTAAAATTAAATGATTTTTAAGTGTGTTAAACACTTCTAATTATTGAAAAACACTATATATTTGTACGTGTATATAACTGTTTTTATTGTTTAAAAATACAATTAAAAGGTGTACAGCGACTATTTGAACACACTGTATTAAGCATTTTAACAAATTTGAAAAAGATGCATGATTTATGTGTAAAATTGAACACTTTTAATATAAATTTTATTAATATATGTTTCAATGTATACATTTTTCATGTTTTCTAATAAAGGAAACGCTTACATTAATAATAAACAATGTGCCACATTGCTTAAAAACATAAACAAATATAAATGCAAAGGATAAATTATTCCAAGAAGTAAGGTCTATACTATGAGGCTATTCAAGTTCATACATTAATTTGTTTTCAAGTTCATTTATAACTAAAAAGTCGATATTAATAATATTGTGGCATAATATGGCACACCATTTTACACTGTTGGCCATGAATCTAAGCTTTTACCGGAATTTTAAATAAAATATGTTGAAGTAATAATCTGGTGGAAGATATTTCAATGAAATATTGCAATTATAAACTAGAATTCTGCTGCTGCAGTATAAACTATAACACCACTGATCATAGATTATAATAATCCAATCAGAGAACAATTTCTAAGTATGTCTTTACCATGTACTTCTACCTAATTTACATCTTTATGATGTGATGTTCTTTTAAATAAGAAAACAAAAATCATTTGCACACTTATATAAAAGTACACACACGAACAGTTACAGAATACGAGATCATTCCGCAGGTAAGTGTCGCGCTTTTATTAAATCGATAAAATCAAGTCAATAAGTTTGCACAACATACAATTAGCAAATAATATAGTATATATAATATGTATATACATATATATATAATACCAACAAAGTATTGATAAGTTTTATGACCTTATTTTACTTTAGATTGTTAGATACAGTACTATAATGCTTTCAATAACTATGCATACACAAATCAATATTATGTTCATCTATTACAGTTTGATGAACAAACAATCCAAGGCTGAAACAGATGTGCTTAAGTGAATTGAAACAAATCGAGGGTTCTGTCTGTATAATTTACATATTATACCAGTATTAGTTACTTAGTCAAACAGAATGGTAATCGCAATCACATTTATGAGACAATGTAAATGATTAGAAGACGATTCTTGCCACATTAAACAATTAATCATAAGGTGAACTAGTTTATGTACAAACCTCTTCTGTATAATCCTCTAGAATAACTTGTCATTTTAATATAATATATTTAACCCATTCTTTACACTTAGTTTCTTAACAGAATTATTAATATTATTAAATCAATTATTTCCAATTCAAATGATATCCATATAAAACTGTTCCATGAAACTACTAATATATGTTATAATATATCATATTAATCACGTTTAAGATAAATGACTTTTAAACCTAATATTAGATTAAAAAAAACTTTGAATTGTAATTCAGAATGTTTAATGCATTATATATTGACGGTAATAGCTCGGCTGTTAGTTTTAATTAATATTGATTGAAAAGCAGCTTCTCTTATGGGTTCATGAAAATAAATGTCAGGATTAGAATAGGGGAATAAATAAATAAATATAAAATGTGTATATTTATCATGTACTTCAAGATAATAATCATAGGGATTTTCCTTGACATTTAATATAGATTAAAACTAGATTATAACTACTATTTTTAGAGATAATAACAATAGTTTAAAATAATAACGTCGTTAACATGTTTAATCGTCCATAAATATATCTACTTAACTTAAGTAAAATTGCTAACAAATATTGTAGACTATATTTATAGTTATTGAAATAATTCAAGTGGTAGATGTATTGTCTTACATGTTACATTGGGACGAGAATATAATGTTAGGTTATATCATGTATAAATCCCTACATACCTACTAGAGATGTTGCTAATTAATTGTTTGATAATGACACAAATTTAGATTAAAATTATTAAACAAATTTCAAAATTCACTGTATGGTAGCGAGAATTTCAATAATTCAGACTTTACCAATATTCATAAATGATTAACAAAGGAGTGATAATGCATCAGCATGCTGCATTTTTGTATTTGTATTATTTTGAAATTTCTAAACGCAAAAATCAAATTATTGTTTCACATCCTTATAAACTTTACCTTACAATTTGTAGCAGTATAATTATATTATCCCTGAATCCTTAATTCATACAAATTGATCATAACCTAATATTATGTATTGTCAAAATACTAGCACTGAATTACAACCAACGGCGTTCTGATTAGAGACTAGGCCGACACCTCTATAATAATGCTAGTGGAGGGGGATATTTATTTTCGCAATTTTTCACTCATTGTAATAGTGCTACTAGAAGATATAATTGCTATCATTGGCTGTCTTTATTTAATTCCTACCTTCATTCCCTGTTTGGACATTTTACTTCAGGCATTCACAGTATCGAAGACACAAAATACTTAACATCTATTGCGAAGTTGATTTTCGAGGTGTATCATGGATATGTATTTTGGGTTGTTGCTTTCAATATATTATAATTATACTTGTAAAATTGGTTTTTTTAAATAAGCATATTATTATAATTAAATTCGGTCTTACAAACCATGTAATAGTTATAACATATTGTTGCAACATGTAATCCAGCCCTTGGTTTAACAACAATTAGTACAAAAAATACTTGAAAGGGAATAGTTGTGCTGTTTGTAAATACGTATTTTTTTATACATCCGTTTCCACTAGCATTATTATCGGAGGAGTTTGCCTGGCCTCGACTATTCAGTACACTGTAATTTCAATCCAATAAGCTGAGAGGATAGGTGTGACAAACCATTACCTCATAATGGCCATCGAAACAGGCAGCCCTTAGTGCCGTTGAGTTGGTGATTGTTGTCCTGTTGACCTGAGCATTCCGGCTGATGAGGAACTGGACAACCGAGAGGTGACCGGCAGCGGCGGCGCACCACATTGGAGGTACACCCTCCACCTGCTCACCGTCGAACATGACTGAGCCCACCTGTTAAAACAATAGCCGTCCCAAAACGCATATTAAAAATGAATTATGCCTTTCAATTGACTTTTACAAAAAATTACTGAAGTGCATTAAACGATTAGACTTTATAAACATAAAAATTAAATACAAAATCGTAAAACGATTTAGAGTAAAATTATTAATAAACCATAAAAATATGCAATTTAGAGAAAAATTAACAATAATCCATAAATATTTTGCATTTGATTTTTCATTCAATTTCTACATAACCTCGAAATTTCTTTAATTGATACTAAACAATGAAGGCATAAACATCTGTTAGACTATAAATTATTATTTACTGTTCTTATTTTACGATATTTTTGGTGGCAATAATACACTCCATAAACTCTTAATATATTAGGAAAAGGACAAGCAAGTATCCTTTTTTGTAGCACATACATTGCTTACAAACTGATAAAACTTTCTGTACTTTATATACAATTGATTTCCTCGATTTTCATATGAACATTTGATAAAAAAGATAAAGCCGCACACATATCAAAAGTCTAGCAATCAATTATAGTGTTATGCATATAATGATGACAATTTTATAATTTACCTCCATTTTCACGGTATTTAAATTAAAACGTTTCGTAATACGCTTATTTATTATAACTAATGAAATATTATATTCCTATAGAACATTAAAACATGTCTGACATAATATGCATCAAAGAACTTTGTGTAACTTTACAGTCCCATATTTAGTAAATATATGTACTCTATGTGTCAAAATGAATAGCAAATATCAAAAATACATATATCTCACAGATATTTACAAACAATTTATTTAAAATATATCTGTTTAAATATGTTCCACATACTATACTTAGAGTCAAAACTGTTACATATCAATAAACTATATTATGTACATTTGGTTTTTAAACTATAAATAATTTTCTGCATGCTGTGAAAACTGAAATTTATTATTATTTTTTAGCAAATACTGAATATGTCTAAGATAATTTAACAAGTTTGACTCCAAACACAATTTCTCATAAGAACTGTTAAAATTTTAGATAAATAATAAAATTAGAAGGCAAGTGGGTATTTTGAAAAATATAAACAAAGAAGAGCAAATATGACTTATTTAGTATACATAATAAAGTAAAATGAAGTTCTATTGACATACTTGTTCAACATCAGCTCTGCAATTATCCACAAGATATTCTACAATTGAAAGATGACCTGAAAATGAAGTATGATAAAAATAATTAATAATTAAAAAAGAAAACAAATAGAAGTGATATAGTTGTTAGCTGGATGAGCATGCAAGCAATGTAAAAGAAATATAATTGTTCCTAATACTGTATGTTGCTAATTTAACAAATGAAGATTTTGACATGTGTATTAGGCACAACAACAAAAATTATAAATATAAAACTAAGGTCTACCAATTGTGATAATCTATCAAAAGCACACTTTTTTGTAATGTTTTCAGTGAAAATAATGTTGAAATAATATATTACTTCTTAATTCCATATATTGAATGAACTGGAAAATCTCACAATAATGAACAAAATATGTGTAATGTTTTTTTAGAGATTTTCACTTAAAATAGTGATTGCGTCAAAATTACAAACTTGAGTAATATTAAAACATATATATTGAAAATATTTATGATATAAATTGGGATGAAAAACTTTGTAACAATAATAACAGTTGTCAAGACTAATTTTTAAAAAGCAATGTTAATTGCAAATTCAGGAAAGGCATAGTCTGAACCCTGCTTTTGTAAAATGGGTCAGCCCCAATTAAAAATACAAATAGTTCACTAATTATAGTCAAGCTAGTGATTTAACTATCTGGTATTTAAAGCTTAAGATTATCAATGTAGATGACTCATCCAAGTGATGCATGTAGTATGAAGCAAATTAATCATGTTTTTTAACAGTATTCTCTGTGATAATTCTTTTATTATAAACTACAAAATTTCCCATTTGGAACCAATAAAATGTTAGTTAGATCTTTTGGTATAAAATGAAAAAATAATAGATAATAGTTTTCAGTTTAAAAATATGTTTCATATGGTGTGTATTTAATGGCATTCTATGTAGTGTTACAAAATTTATTGTGAAAGTGTATAAATAATATGTTTTGATCAAGTGGTTGATCAAGAAAAATATATACAGATAATAGAACACACTATAAAAATATATTTAATTCAAAGTTATATGCATAAAAACCAAAACTAATGGAAAAGTTGAATGGTAATCTAAAATTATGCAAATAATAATAAATAACTGTAGAAATAGCAGAGTTTATCTATAAAGTATGCATATATTTGATAAAGTCAAAATTCTAGTACAGATATAATTATAATTTAAGGAATTTAAAATAGCAATTTTACTATGTGAATAAAAGAGATAAACATTATAATTGGTTTAAACTACACAAATAGAAGCTAAATTAAGTTGAAGTTTAATTAATAATATATTTTTAAAGAATGACCATTTGTTTCACTATAAAGTGGTTTTTAACCTCAGGATTAGCCTTCAAATATAACTTTATTCCATGCATGTAATATGTCAATTTCCTCTTTTGTCTGACTTACTTGAAATACTTTTTTCAAATATGATTTGCAGACTGTGATTCTTCTAAAGCAGCCTAAGTAATATTTCTTCATCAATAAACTTACTGATGGCAACAATGTGTGAGTCAACTGAATATTTAATGGATTTCCAGCACATGTGACCATATCAGACTATTCTTTTTTATACACCCCTGGTCAAAAGTTTTACTGCACCCTAATTGTATTCATCAATTTTCACTCTGTCAATTTCTGTTGCCTGTAATTGTTCACCAGCACCTCAGAATGATTGCAGAATGATAAAATAACTGTTATGTCCAAACAAACTCATCTCTGGGTACTCCTCTAGTTATGGATTGTGCCAACCTAGCCAGCCTGCATCTGTATTGAATAGGCAGTATTTCTCTCTTTCTGCACAGACTGGCAAGGCATGTGGCTAAAACTGTGTAAACATTTAAATGTAGATGAGCAATTAAGACACCAACAATGTTTGAGTGAAGCGAGTAGAAGTTAATGATGTAACTTTGACTTGCATTGTAGCTCCAACAACATTTGAGGTAAGGGGTAGAAGTTAATTATATAATTTCGACCTGCATTGCAGCTCATTCTTATTGGCTATGACATGAATAAAGACAGTGGTGGCCTATGATTTGCCATCCTGGGATTCTACTGAAATACACTTAAATTATTAAATTCTTCTGAGTGCACTCATTTTGCTCATTGAAGATGCCAAGATGTCTCAGTTATGATCAGCGACTTCTTATCATCACTCTGTATGAAGAAACAGATTGCCCAGTGACTCAGCTGGCTGATGACTTCAACGTGGATCGACGGACAATCCAGCGCCTACTCTCCGCAAACACCGCAAAACAGACTTTGTCAAGGACAGAGATAAGTCTGGACGTCCGAAAGCCAACACAGCAAGAGAGGACAGAGCCCTGATAATAATGTCGAACGCCAAGTTTGAGGAGGCCCCATCAGATACTGAATATTTGTACATTTTCTCTCCCATCCCTTGAGAATGCGAAAATGGTCCTCTTCAGGAGTTCCACTCATTGATTGATACTCATGTAGCTCCTGATGCACTACTAATACATGCAGAAACTAAGAACTAGCTCAAAAAATTAAAATATACAAATTTTTAGATGAAAATGTGAAAAAAATTAGTGTGCGGCGAAACTTATGACCAGGGATGTACATATACTATCTAACTATTAGATTAGTCATTTTCAGTCTTATGTATTATTCTTTAAGTAGCTTATTATTTTAATAATTGTTATATTAATTTATAAATCCAAAAATTGAAACCATTTTTTGGGGTTTTGTTTTATATTAGTCAAATCTTTTATTTGCAGGTACGAAATAAATGTTAGAGATTATGATGTGTTTTTTTTCATTAGACATACAGAATAGAATATTGTAAGTAATTATCTATACATAATTTCTTATCTCAGGGTACTTCGAAAACACGTGTCAACGATGCTGCAGGTATTAGGACCTTAAAAAAGAACCCTTTGAATGGCTGCTACGCCATATGGGACATACCGAGAATGTCCACCGAGAATTTTATCGTCAACAGACTGATTTGCTCGAAAAAACAAAAGTGGCAAAATTGCTGCTACTCGCTGAGAGCGGGACGATTCACCAGTTTTATGGCAAAACAATCGATGAGATCGAGCTTGAAGGTAATTAGTAGAATATTATGCAATACAATATAGACTTGTATCGGTTATGGGCCGTCCAAAAATTACGTAATCCTCAAGGGGGGAGCCAAAGGATTACGGGAGATTATTGGGGGAAGCGGGTTTCAAAATTTCCTTTTTTTTGGGATTACGAAATTGTTGGACTGCCTCTTATTAGAAAGTACTTTTCCGACAGCTTTGAGCTATCAATTCAAATTTTGTAACTAAGTAGGATTTTTTTTCGATCATTATTATATTTGTAACTTAGGTTCTCTTATAACTTGTTCATAAAGCATGATGTAAAAACAATACATTCATTTTTTTCTTTGAATAACCCACAAAAAGAACTATCTGCGTTGTGCCAGAGCTCAACTGCTCAGTATACAGTATATGATGAGTTCAATATTAGTAAGATACACATAATGACAAAGGTCAGAGTTACAATGCCCGAAAATTATATCTTAAGTGACACTTTATATTAATTGTGTTCTGTAAAATAACAAATAAGTTCTTATAGTTATCGATCCACTTATTATACGCAATTAACCTATCTAATATTGAGTTCACCTATAATTATTCATTTGCTTAAAGTATATATCTTATGTTGAGTTTTTAGCATTTTTAAATTTCCCCGCATTTTAAATATCCCGCTTAATTTTAAACAACGCGCCTCAACATTGTAGTGAAGGAAATGGCATTTAAAATACGTGAATAACGTATGTAAATCTTGGGCAAAAAAATGAATGTGATATTCTTAATCTCACTTAAATCAACATTGTTATAAATCGATACTAAAAGTAGAAAAACCTCAACATAAGATATGGATTACGCAGGGGCGTTAATTAATATTCCTGCAGTAGTTTTATTCTTATAATTGTAGAATTAAAACAGATTTAAATATTGTAATGTAGTTTAATACACCTCAGAAATATGAAGGTATAGCTTTCCAATATTTAGTATATATGTATATGTATGGGCAAAATAAATTACGCACAACAAAAGTTAAAACCATTTTATATACCTACTATATTATTTAAAAAATATGTTAAGCATTAAAGTTCTTAATAAAGCCATAAAGAAAGCAAAAGAAAATCATTATAAAAAAATATTCAGTTCAGATTCCAGTATCAAAAACTATGGCATGAAATTAAGTTACTTACAAATAAGAAAAATAAGAAATTATCATTGGTAATATTTTGTAAATGGTAATAGGACAAAAAACAACAAAACTCCGATTGTAAACTCCTTAAATAAATTTTTCTCACAGATTGGGGAAACCATGAAGGATATATCCTGATTGTCTAAAAATAATAAAAATTACTCCTCTAATTTAAAGCTGGAAGTCAATTTGAATGTAATAATTATAGACCTATTTGTTTACTCTCTAGTTTTAATAAGATTTTTGAAAAGATTATATTTGCTGATATTAATAACTTTATCGAACAAAATCAGATAGGTAGGTAGGTACTATATGAAAAACAGTTTGGATTCAAGAAATACCATAGCACTATTGATGCACTAATAAAAATACATAATTTCATTATTGAACAACTCAGAAAAAAATAGTTGGTATATTTATTTGATTTAAACAAAGCCTTTGACAGCATTGACACAAATATTCTAACTGAGAAATTAAACAACTATGGCATATCAGGTCCATTTCATGAACTGTTAAGCAGTTATTTAACAAACAGAACAATTTATATTAAAATGATAAGCGACATGAATTCTGGACTTAAAAATATAACATATGGTGTTGCCCCAAGGAAGCGTTGTACCTATTATTCTCTGTGTATAATATAAATGATATAAAAAGCGAGGACTACGTGATTTATCAGGACGCTGTTGTTTAAAACCAGTGTAAATAAGTTGGTAGGCTGATTTTGACAATAATATCGTAGAAAAATGAAAATTTAACAAATATTTTAATTTTTTTTTAACTATGTTTAGTTATAAATCTATTTTATGATCAAATTGATGTATTTCAAATCATTATGCTATTATATATTTACGCCACACTCCATTAGCTATATACAATTTGTAAATAAGTCATAATAAAAAAGTAGGTTGTGTATATAGATTATTTTGACAATACTACTAGTAGTAGGGGAGGTAGATCTCTAGCTCACCCCCCCCCCCCTCACGTCCAATCAGGATCGAGCAAGTCTCCGACCAATGAAACGCCGCAAGGGTATATAAGGAACGTGCGAGTATGTTTTCACTCATTCTTCA